>JAOTQJ010033885.1:0-15759 GCA_025642045.1 Solanum sejunctum
CAGGGTCAATCAATGCATACATAGCCCAAGAATAAATAAATAATATACCTGTAATCACATTAGGCGATGCCTCCTGATCCTATCGGCTATATAGGGCATAAATACAATTAACAGGACCGCTAGAACTTGAAGCTCCACTGCGACCTCTGCCATGACCTACCACTACTGGAGTACCTCGTCCCTCGGGGTTCATAGACACTGAGGCAGAAAAAGAAGCCCCGCCTACTCTAGAAGTCTGGGAGGATCCTTCTGCACTAGCTCTGTTAGGACAATTATGTGTTTGGTGGCCCTGACAACCACAAATAAAGCAGGCACCTGTAGAATAGAAGCACACCCCCGAGTGATGTTTCCCACATAGAGAACACCGAAGCATAGTAAAACTCTGCTGGCTACCAAAACCCGGCCCTGCCCCTGACTGACTGGAGATAGATGGTCTCCTACCGGAGGTCTACGGAGGTGTGCTTTGCACCGGTCGAGGAGTAGGCCCACTTAGCTGCGGCCGAGACTTCCTGACGCAGAAATCTGCTACTGAATAGGATGACCTATCCCTCTTTGGTGGCCCTCTATCATCTGTACTGTCCGCCTGGCGCCCACGACGACGATCCTCCATCCCTTGGGCATGAGCCTGAATACGAGCAATATCCATCCCACGTTGGGCAACCAATACCAGGCAACTATCTACGTAATATGTAGCCAGCCCAATAATATAACGATGCATATGATCCATCATGCTGGAAATATGTGCAGGTGTATATCAGGCGAAAGAGTCAAATTCCAGACTGTATTCCCGAACCGACCGGCCTCGCTGCCGCAGCATCAAAAACCTATCTTCCCTGGCACGTCTAATCTCGGGAGGTAAAAAGTGAGCCAGGAAAGCTTCAGTAAACTCTCCCCAAACCACAGGTCGGGCATTTGCACCTTGAGACAGCAGCCACGCTTCATACCAGTTTACCGCAATATCCTGCAATCGATAAGATGCTAACTCCACCGATTCTACTTCTGAGGCCCCAATCACCCTCAAGGTACGCAACATTTGTCTTATGAACTCCTGAGGATCTTTTGAGGGTTTGGACGCAAAGAATACTGGGGGTCCACAGGCTAGAAAATTACGGGCTCGGGAACTATCTCGGCGGGCTAACTGACTACTCCCAGTTTCCTATTTGTGTGCTTGGCGCGCCACAATTTGCGTTAACAACTGCACTGCTTCCCGCAGCTCCCCGATTTCTGCGCTTGGCTGAGGACTCAGAGGTTCTGATGCTTGGCCATGTAGGGTTTGTGGGGTGACCAAACCCGCTATCAGGAATATAGTCTCTGGCTTTGATTGATCACGAGCCCGGGTAGTTCCCCGACCACATCGGGCCCCATCTACTACTGCAGGCCTTCCTCTGAGGCCGGTTGGTTGCTTCTTCGGTGGCATATCTGAAATTCAAATAATTTCTATCAGGAAGGGAAATCACCCTATTAACATCGCTCTAATGCACGATCTAGGATCAGAAGAAAAAGTAATATCCTAAATGTTCCGTAGCCTCCTGCTTATAGATGTGGTGCACAACACATCGATAAATAGGACTCTACTAGACAAGGTCTGTGGAGACTCCGAGGACTAACTGCTCTGATATCACTACTGCTACGACCCAACCCAGGTATTGTGACTAGTGCCGATTGGGCACCCAGACAACACCATACCAAATTCCCAATTATATTATCTAAGGATTCTACCAAAATTTTGGCAAAGTTTCCTCTATTTTAATGACTACCAAAACCTTCAAGAAGAAATCCCAGCATGCCACAAATATTCATACATAAATATATACATAAGTGGGCCGATAGGGTCACCGCTATGGTAGAACCGACCAACAAAAGTATTATACATACGTAATTATTTCGCATAATTATCCCACACCCACATATATCCATAGACCCTTCTACATATAAATAGAATCGTAAGACGAGATAGGGCCCCATCGTACCCTCGAATACACATAAATACAAAGTACAGAAATAAGGAAACATGTATATACCAACAAACTGCTCCTGAGGAAAGGGAGCATTTCAATGGTAGGCGAAGATCCTAAGAAGATGGCTCTCTAACCTGTTCGTCTATACCTGCGGGCATGAACGCAACCCCGAAAGGAAGTGGACTAGTACAAAATGCATACCAAGTATGTAAAGCGGAAAGTACAAAATATGAACGGAAATAATGACACCAAAAAAATATAACTCAAACCTGTATACAAACATAAATGAATATTTCTTTTTCTTTTTAAACCATCAAAATAATGCGTATCAAACGGGAATGATGGCGACCTCCAACCTCACGCCATACCACAGCCTAACACCAGAAATTCCAAATCTGTGACAACTCCAACACAAGTCCCAACTGCAGCCCAAGTGAGAAGAGGCGAACAGCGGTTAAGCACTCACGTCATAGGATAGGTGAACTAGGGCGACGGCGCCAAGCATTTATGTATCATAATGCATAAAGATCATCATGCCCATTTATTGAGCCGAGGCGACGATGCCACTCACTCCCGTGAGCCGAGGCGAACTCGGCCCATCACTCACACGTCATGATGCCATCCCAAGCCCAGATTCTTATATCTCCAAGCTAAGCAAAGTCGGCCCATAGGCAAATCGACCTGTCGTATCAAACCTACTCCAGAATATATATATATATATATGCGCACGAAATAACCGGCCTGGGAACCGGTGAACGAGGCCAAAAGGGCACAAACAGAGTCGTGAGAATCATATGCATAAAAACTAGTTTCAAAACCATAGAAATATGTAAATTTATCATTTATGCAATCAAAGAGTTATTCTTCTAAGAATCCCTAATTTTTTTTCTAAAACTGTTCAACTTCACATTTAATGGTGATTTCGGAATAAATTGAACTTGTAGTTTCCAAACAACTTAGTTTTTGATCAAACGAATATTGTTCACGGATTCTATTATTCAAGAATTACGGATGAGGTTCATTTATCATAGAATTGGACAAAAAGAACATAAATTATATTTAAACCCAATTTCAAAAAGAAGAGGGATTTTTCAAATATTCGACGTAAACCAAACGTACCATTTCATGCCAAGAGACCGGAAACCTTTACATACCTCAAGTTCGCTTGCCAACTATCTCCAACGTAAGGTCAATCCAACTTATACTTCCGTATGTTCAATGTCTACACAATTACAATAATGCCAACGATTAATATCCATATTGTGCCTTAAGTCGTACCTTTTTAGTTCTAAATGTTATAAAAAAAAATTTGACAACATCTACTTAATATACGCCGCCCAGAGAATTCAACTCGGCTCAAATAATCAATCAACACAACAACAACTATCTACAACCTTGATAAAACATCTCCAATGCCATAAACATCCAAAAACATCACAAACTATTACAACATAATTGGCAAAAACAAGGCAGCCTACATCCCACGGTATATCTACCATATTCAATCCTTCCTATATACTTCGAAAACTATATTGCACCACTTCAACACCCAACGCCAACTCCCAATGTTAAAAACATAACGTTATACCTTCAATGGGGTTCCAATTCAAGCTAACACTCATGTAATCATTTAAATAGTTTTCTAACACTTCTTTCACCCAATAAAGACTATTTCCATGACAAGTAAACACAAATGCATGACAACAATTTAATATATAACCATATGCAAATTTGTTCCCAATTCGACCCCCAATTCAAAATCCGTAATTCCATTAACAACCATTCTCATTTGATAACACATTCCTAACACCTTCATAACCTTTAATTAACATAAACAAAGCTAAAAATTAACATACCTTTCCATCTATCACTACACCCAAATTCTTCGTAGCCGCTAAACTAAGCATTTTCTTGACCAACCAACGCCTCCACGCCACTAAGGGGCTTCAATATATCTGAGCTTGAAGCGTCAAATAGGCAAAAACTCAAAAAAAATGACTTCTTTTCTCGGGTTACTGTAGCAACCCGAGAATACTTTGCTTGGTTGCTCCCATTTTTTTTTCTAAGTATAACTCTCTCTTGTAGAATCTTCTCACAAGGTTATATACATATATAGACCAAGTCCACACACTTGGACCAATAGGAATTGGACAGACACACTTGACCCTACACATTTTTATGCTTAAGAACTAAACTTAAAAGAAATTTTACGTTCAGTCCCAAACTTTATTAAATCGAATCAATTAAAGACCTTTGGGGTTTAAGTTAAGTTACGAGTTCTAACATAAAATGTAGTGCACAAGAAAAGTTTCAAACATTTCAACCTCAAGAGTCTTTAATTGAGCCACTAGATCTTGCATTTTCATGATGTGCTCACGCACACATCTCACACTAGTAAGCCTCATTGATAAGAATTTCATAATTCAGGTGCTGGCAAGTGCCTTATCTGAAGTCTCAAATTGGTCGTCAATAACCTTCAGTAATGCCTTGTCATTATTACGCAGTTCAACAGAACCACGAATACCAATAGAGATTTTGGTCTTAATGAACACAACACTCAAATGGTTAGAGCGTTCCGATTGCTCGTAAAGAGAAATCTCATCTTGAGAGTTGATTTCATTAATAGGTGGTTCGTCTTTCTTGATAACATAATGAATGTCCATGCACCCTAAGTGAAGAAGAATTCTATCCTTCCAGGTCTTATAGTTCTCACCATTGAGTTCGGGAATATCACAAATATCAGAGAAATTTGCAGGTTGCATAACTGCAAAACATATATCTACAGGCTTAATAAATTTGAGGCACGTAAAATGAATCTACTGACATAAAAATTGCCTGTGGGCTAGATTTTTAATTCAAATTAGATGCACCCATTATGATAGAATTATCAATTTAGCAGCATTATATTTTATCTTTATGATAAAACTATTAAACTCTCATTCATAATTTTTATGGGTAATTATGAAGAGTATTTAACATTTTATCTTAATTAATCATGCAAAAATAACAAAGAAATTAAGTTATTATATCATGCATGATTAATCACAATATAATGTCAAATTTATTTATGTGATGAACTTTTACAATTTTATTCAATTAAAGATGTTGTGGCTAATATTTAATCAAATAATATTTTAAATAACTTAGACATTGTTCTGATTGAACATCTATATCTTATGTGATCCTAAACATAATATATATAATTTTATTTAATCAAGATTGTTGTAGGTAAGTCTTAATTAAATAAAATTATAAAGATCACTTAGACATCAAATCTTATAGTTCTATTAGTCAAATAAACAACAACTCAAACAATAATTTAGTATAACAACCATAGATAGTGTTTAAAAATCATATGACTGTTTGAAAATAAATTTTCATAAGATATCTAACATTAGGTTGCACCAAAAGTGTTAAAACAAGATCTAAAATTTAAGATTCATTTTTGAATGATTTTTGCAAATTCGAAAAACCAATAAGGCAGAGATACAATAATTGCTCTGATACCAAAAGTAAGTAAACGTAGAGTAATAGCAAAGCAAAATAATAGATCGATATACCTCCAGCCATTGTTAGCAATGTAATCGGAATTGTTGTCATTTGCTTCCCACCTTTCAGTAAGTCTTCTAAGCACTCAAACCTCACTCAAGATGGTGTGGAGTATAGAAAGAGATTTGTGCTTAGGGACCTTTAACCAGATGTACCCCTATTTATAGCTATTCTAGTCAAGAATAGTAGTGGGGGAGTTAGTGGTTAGTGGGAAGTGTAGTATAGTAGAGTAATGGAGTAGTGGGGAAGTTAATGAAGTAATGGATTCATGGATATAATTATGTAACTTCCATGAGTAGTGGATGTAGTAATAATGCAACTTCCATGGAAGTTATAGACCACATCCATGGAGGTTATGGAAGTTACGGAACACTATCCATGGAATGTGGCCAACATTCCAATAGTGTCTACATGGTGTAAAATTTCTTACTATAGTGATATCAGTTACTCCTCTTGACCCATGATTTTTTCCTTCTTTAAAAGGGTTTCCATGTAAAATTTCTGATATCATTATTTTCCCATTTTATTATTATTATGTTTACCATATTTATTTTGTGTGTGTCTGTATTTTTACCAAATAAAGTTTCATTTAACCTAAGAAATAAATTACTATGCAATAAATTATCCAACAAATATGAAAGCAACATATGGTCCTTGACTCTTTGTCTCTCGTCTTGAAATTATTCTGTGTAAACTACCCAATACCACAAAATATCAAGATACTTCAATTATGTTGGATTAGGCAAAAGGTGAACGACAAAGGCAAACTAATATTGGAAATCGGAACCCCATATATACATATCATTTTAAAATACACGACTTGAATACAACACAGTGTCCTTTTAGATGATATAGTTATACATTTTCTTTTGTTAAATAAATTTTGTACTTTTGGTACAAGGAAACCATTTAAGCTAGAATGATGAAGTTTATGAATTGTTTCAACTCTTTAAATTAATATTTATAAATTTGGCAACTTTTTTTTGTTCTTGCACAATCTCTTTGTACTATCAACAATAAAAACCATCCACGCTTCTGAACTTCTCAAGAAACAATGAAGATTTTGCAAATTGGTTGAGGATTTTTCAAAATCCAAGAGATTTCTTGTCCCAAGGGAAGATTTTGAATTTTGAATTCAAAATTCGACCCCTAATTTCCCAATTTGCCCATTCTGATTTTTCCCATTTTTCAAACCTTAGTCGTCCCTATAAGTTCCCCTCTTCTTTCACTGAGGAGGCATCCATCAGTGATCTCGAAACCCTAGCAAAAACTAATTGATCTCCATAGCTATTCTAGCCTTACGGCATTCAATTATAGATCATTTTTCTTCAAATCATTTCCAGCGACTGGGAAGTGTCGAGAGTCCCTAACTTGAGGATTCTTAGGCTTGAGTCGATATAGACAAATCGACTCATAGTGATAAACTCATCTTCAATCAAACTCGCCATTCTAGTTTGCTGCTCCGATAAAGATAATATCCGTATCTCGCTTTACTTTCAAGCTTTGTATATGTTGTGAACAAATGTGACAAGTGAAATTGTATCAAAGTGTTATGTTTTGCATTTGGTTTGCTCTGTGATGAGTCAGTCGAGTTGATACGTATTGAGCTGACTGTGTTTAGCCAAGTATTTGTTAATATTATGTTTTGTTCTTTGCAAGGTTTGCTGAGAATGTTGTTGCTGATTTATTGACTGATTTATCTAAAATATGCTATAAAGTTTACACCTTTGTTATAATTAATCTTGGATGATAGTTTTGTCCTCTTAAGGTGTTGTTAACTCATAGTAGATATAACCTTTCTAATTTATTCTTGAGGTTACTGGATTTGATCACTGCTAGATTTTGTGTCGAATTAGTGTTCTGGAATCATAAACAACCTTGGACATACTCTGTTTGACTCTGTTCTGTCCTCTACCTGTGCACATAATCTTCTAGTGGGTTGCATTTCTTGACGTGCATTATCATTTACAACTATGCGTAGGTGGACTCAAGTCAGTTTTGTTTCACTTCGGTCCGATAGGATTTAATTTTAAGATGTTTTAAGGGATGAAAGTAGCTTAATGAACAATGTAGTATTTAATATGTCCATGTATCACTCAAAATAAGGTATTATTTGGGTTTAATGAGTAAAGGCTTTGTCATTACTGCTCAACTCACATGCTTTCATTTTTGTGACCTTAACTTGTTTCTTGATCATGACTTCTTGTTGCTAAGCTCAAAACCTGCACACTTCATCTTGTATGTCTCAAGTCCTCCTGCCTTTCTATTCCTTATGTCATGGTCCTTAATAAGTGATTGTCTGTTTTCCACTTTAAAAATCAGATCGTCCCTACTTATGGTTTGGTTCTTTATGTAATTGGCTTGGATGTTCCCATCCATTGTTTTGTTTGTTATTATTATGTTGGTACCAAAGAGAGATTTAGTTAGTATAAAGCTTTTGAGTTTTGATCCTGGTCTAAGTTTCAAGCATCCTATGTTTTCCTTTGTTTCTAATGTTCTGAAATGAGTTTATTTTGCATGTCATAATGTGGGAGACTGTCTTATTTGCTTGATATTCACATTTGGGTATTTTGTTAAGAAAGATGATTATCATGTCATCATGAAACTATCTGTGTCTCTCTGTTAGTTGTTTATCTCTTTGTTTACTGTTAAAGCCTAATTAAGAATTAAGACAAGTATTATTGTGGTTGTTGCTGTTTAGACACCTGCTATGATCTTTTATTTCTATTTACATGCTATAATATCTCATCTCTGTCAAATGCACTGCTTCTCTGTTGCTGTGACATGATTCTTCTGATTCACTGTGTTCACCTGATAAATTTTCCTCTATTATTTGTCTCTTTTTACTGCTTTTAGATATCTTGTTGACCCTCGCTTAGTCCCATTAAGTTCCAGATGAAATGCGACTTGTGACTGTAAGTTTGGTCTACATTTGTTTGTTGGCGTTTGAGGTCTTAAGATATTAAGGCTTGTCATTTGAATTTTGTTTTCTACCATCTTTTAGGCATAAGCATGTTAACTTACAAACATAGCCCATTAGTGTACTACTTTGAGTTATTCTAGCTATTACTTTTATCTGATCTATCCTAAAAATGTGAATTATGTTGCTTTGACTGCATTGCAAGTTATATCCCAATTTTGTTTTAGTTATCCACAGGCCAAATAGGAAAAACATGTCTGTTTGGTGTTATTTGATCCAATACTTGTCACTTTTGCATTATTTTCGTTTGAGTTGGGATACCATTCTATCATTCATGATATTATTTCTCTAAATGTTAGATGACTCACATTTGAAATCATATTTCAACTAATTCCTTGTTCATATACTAATTTATTTCTCCTTTCTTTGTATGAATCCTCTTCCGGGAGTCCATTGGGACTCCTCCACCCCCTTTCCATTTCTCGATGGGCCATGGAGGCCCAAACCTATCTTTCATCGAGTCAGCCCAATGCATAGGAAAGGAAGATATGATATACAGGATTTTGGAAGCCGAAAATAGATATACAATATATCTACATATATTGTATACAACCAAAATGGAACAACGGCCCAAAATCACTTCAACTCACTCCTTTTAGTTTATTTTTGATTTATATGTTTGTATTTATTTGGATATTGATACTGTTTAGTTTATTATTGGTTTTAATCTAATTAAATTCCCCAACATGCCAAAACCATTAATGTTATATTAATTTAATTTTATTTGAAAAGGTATTCACATTGAAAAATAATAAATAAAAATAAAAAAAATAATAATAAAATCAAAACAAAAAATGTGATTATTACACTTTAGTTCAATTTTCAAACCTAGTCAATTTTCTTCAAGTTTAGTCAATCACTTTCAGTATTAGTCAAGTCTAGTCAAATTTGTTTTCAAGTTTGATCGAAGTCTCTCAAAATTAATTAATTTCAAGATCAGTAAACCTTTTGCAAATCAAATCAAAGTTAGTCAAATTTGTTAATCGTCGGATAACCGTATTTAGCGGCCATTTCGAGTGCATAAAACCTTCTTGAGATAGAAATATGAACTCGAATCCTTATCTCTGGATTTTAAAAAAAAAAATCTGTTAGGTATTTTTAAATATTTATTGGTTTCCTAATTATCCTAAAAATTAGGTGGCGGATCTGTTTTCATTCGAATTTTGAGAATTGATTTTTCTTGAATTAATTAAGTTTTAAATTGATTTTTGATTTTTCAAATTTTTCTTTTTAGAAGTCATTTCTCGATATAAAAACTAGGTACCTATTATGTGTACTCACCCCTACTTCTTTCTCCCTTGCAGATTCTCGTTAGGATTGTCCACGTGGTAATTGATCTGCTCGTGCAGTTGGTTCATGCCAAATCTAGTGGTGAGACTCATAGCTTCAAGTTGCCATTGCATTATATCTTAGTTATTTAGTCTTTATCTCTATCTGAAGATGGAGATGTACTTATTTCACTAGTTTATGTATTTAGATTCTTTTTACACTTGTGACACCAGATTCTGGATTATGATACAAAAGAACTCGATTCAAGATAAATTTATAAGGAATCTTACAACTAAAATTCCACTTTTTTCTGATCCAGTTCCTCCACCAACGCAAACCCCAGTTGGATTCAGGCATACTGCACTCTTTATTTAATGGCAGAACCCAAGTACTCTCTTTTAGAGCGGATCATTTATGATGAAGAGGATGGTGCTTTCCTTTCCAAAGAAAGACCTTATTAGGCGCCTCTTGTGTATATAAAAATTTTTGTTAAGGACAAACTCTTATTATAAAAGAATTGGCTAATACCGGGTATATAAGCAATGATTTCAGGGTTCGTCCCTCCTCAGTATCACCTAAGAAGAAGCATTGATTGGAATAGAAAATTTAGGAAGAATTAGCTTTGAACAAATTTCCTTCTGACGAATTGTATAGTTTTACAATTTCCTCGACTAAAAGGGTTATCAAATGAATTGTAATTACAATTGAAATGATCGAAAAGGAAGTATGAGTTAATATATTAAATTGTCTCTTAACTTAGCTATTCAGGCTCTTTAACCATTGTTGTAACTCATCAGATACATTCCATGCTCCCTTATCGATTTTATGGGTGAATTATTATGTAATGACTATTTACCTATTGGGTTTTCTCCTTTAAGTGTACTTTTTCATTGGGTTTGGAATTAAGTGGTCTTTTAGTTATGACCTCATTTTGGATCATGACAAGTTTGATATCAAAGCTCTAGGTTCACCAGTCTCACGAGTTAAAGAGCAAGTTGTCTAGTGGAGTCTTATGGACCGGTATGTAGATGTCTGTATCTATCTTTGAGAGGCTATATGATGCTTGTTAAGAATCCTCTTTTCATTGATTCCTTTCGTGTGATTCGTTTATATTCAAGTTTTGTGTGCCTCTAATCTATTCTTTCTGTGTAGATGCCAAGGACTAGAGTTAGAAATACTAAGGATAAGTTGGTGCCTATTGTCTAAGCCCTAGCTAGAGGGAGAGGGTCATGGCAGAGCTAGAGATTAAGGACGAGTTTAAGGAGTAGCACCAACCCAGTTTAGACTAGAGGGGCTTCACCTGAGCCTATTGTTGACCTAATTTATGAGTATGGGGAACAGGATGAGGACCCAGTTCAGCCTCCTACAGCCTTAGAGGGTACACCAATATTACAAGATCTATTGACTTGGTTGTTGACAAGGTTGGAAGTTACCCCTACAACTAGTGATCGTCCAAGTACCCCAGTCCTTGTTATACCTGTTGGTCCTTCACAACTAGCTCATAGATGTGTTTCCTACTGACTTACCAATTGTTACCCCAGATCACTATATTGATTTTGCCATTGATTTGGAGCCAGGCACTAAGCCCATATCCGTTTCCCCTTATTAGATGGCTCCTGCAGAGTTAAAGAAACTGAACGAGCAATTAGAAGATTAGTTAAAGAAGGGTTCACCCAGCCTAGTATGTCACCTTAGGGTGTACTGGTGTTGTTCGTGAAGAAGAAGGATGATACTTGTTAGACCCCGAAAGTTAGAACCCGTAAGTCCTTAATTGGTTTGATTTGGTAAAGTTTGGGACTAAATATTAATTTTGCTCTAAGTTTAATCCTTAAGAATAAAAGTGTTATGGGGTCATGTATGTGTTCAATTCCGATTGGTCCATGTGTGGACTTGAGTATGTATGTATGTATATATATATATATATATATATATATATATATATATATATCCCTAATGGCCTTGCTTATGATTTTGGCATAGGACAGATTTGAGCCTATTGCTTAGAGATAAATGTAACCTGCTTGTTATTGGTCAACACCTACGGTTACCACTGAAGTAGAGCCAAACTCCTTTTGGTAGCCATTCTAACCTGTTTTATAAAACTAATAGTTTTCGGCTTATTTTACTTTGAATGGGTTTCTTAAAACATACTCGTTGCGTTATTATCTGCTTTTGTATGGAGAAAAAAAGTTTGTTACCATATTGGAGAATTTCGTTGTCAATAACGTTGTATAAGGTTTCTTGTTTATCTAGCATTATTCACTCTCCACAAGCTGCTGCTCTGAATAAATCCTTGAGTTTTACTACCATTTGGACTGCAGGTATATCAATTCTGTAACAAGAAAATGGCATCCAGAAAGATATGGTATTTTATGTAGCGGGATGCATGCAAGTTGGCTGGTAAATTACAGTGTGTGTATGTGAGTATATATGTGAGAAATATAAGTCATCCCAATCTTGTATCTCAGCTTTTCAAAGGTTGAAGTTGGCAATGCTTTGGTGAACATGTCTGCTAAATTGTCGCTGGAACGAATTTGTTGAATATCTATTTCACCTTTCTTTTGAAGATCATGAGTGAAAAAAAATTTAGGCGAAAGATGTTTTGTCCTGTCTCCTTCAATGTATCCTTCTCGTAGTTGAGCTATATATGCAGCGGTGTCTTCATATAATATTGTTGGAATATCTCTTTTCAGAGGAAGACCACATGATTTCATGATGTGTTGAGTTATTGATCTCAACCAAACACATTCTTGACTAGCCTCATGAATAGTCATTATTTCTGAATGATTTGAAGAAGTAGCTACTATAGTTTGTTTTATTGAACGTCATGATATGATTGTACCTCCACATGTAAATAAGTAACCTGTCTGTGATCCCCCTTTATGTGGGTTAGACAAATATCTTGTATCTACATAATCAATTAGTTGCGGATTGGACTATTTCGAATAAAATAGTCACATATCAATAGTTCCTTGAAGATATCTGAATATATGTTTAATATCATTTCAGTATCTCCGTGTTGGAGAAGAACTAAATCTTGCTAATAAATTTACAGCAAAGAATATATCTGGCTGACAATTATTAGCAATGTACATTAATGCACCAATTACACTAAGATATGCTACTTCAGCACCAACGAGTTCTTCCTCGTTTCCATAAGGCCAAAATGGATCTTTGTTAATATATAGTGATCTCACAATCATTGAGGTACTTAATGGATGTGCTTTATCCATATAAAATCTTTTTTAAAATGATTTACAATATATGTTGATTGATGAATAAATATACCATTTGTAAAATGCTCAATTTATAGACCAAGACAAACTTTGGTTTTTCCAAGGTCTTTCATTTCAAATTCCTTTTTCAGACATTCTATTGCTTTTGAAAGTTCTTCATGAGTTCCAATAATATTCAAATCATCAATATATACAACTATTATAGTAAATTTTGATCCAAGTCTTTCAATAAATACACAAGGACAAATAGGGTCATTTTTTATACCCTTCTTTTAATAGGTATCCGCTAAGGCGATTATACCACATGCGACTTGATTGCTTCAATCCATATAAAGACTTTTGAAGCTTTATTGAACACTTTTCCCGGGAATCCTTATATATTTAAGGCATTTTGAATCCTTCTGGGGTTCTCATAAATATGTTCCATTGTCTAATGAGCCATATAAATATGTTGTAACGATATCCATCAGATACATATCAAATTTTTCATGAACTCCCAGATTTATAAGATATCTTCAGGTAATTGCATCCATGACAGGAGAATATGTCTTCATATAATCAATGTCAGGTCTTTGCGAAAAATCTTATGCCATAAGTCGTGCTTTATATCTTACGACTTCATTTTTCTCATTTCATTTTCGCACAAAGATCCATTTATACCCTAGTGGATTTACACCTTTAGGTGTTCGGACTATCAGTTCGAAAACTTCGCGTTTCTCATGCAAAGCTAATTCAATTTGAATAGCATCTTTCCAATTTAGCCAATCATTTCTCTGTCTATATTCCTCGACAGATTTTGGTTCAAGATCCTCATTTTATTGCATTATTTCAATAGCAACATTATAGCAAAATTATTGTCGATGATTATATTATTTCGATTCCATATTTTTCTCGATGAGACGTAGTTTATTGAGATCTCTTCATTATTTTCAGGCGCCTGAACCTTCTCTAAGGTTAGTCATTATTTTCAGGCAGTTGATTTGCAATATTTTGCAAATGAATTATCTTTTGAACTTCATATTCACATTGATTAGTTCGAGGATCTAAATGTGATAATGATAATGCATTTCAATCTATTTCTTTCCTCAGTTGTTTATCTTCTCCCCCTAATGTTGGATATATTGATTTGTCAAAATAACAATCAACAAATCTTGTTGTGAATAAATCTCCAGTCATACGTTCCAAATATTTTATAATAGAAGGAGATTCATACCCAACATATATCCCCAACCTTCTTTGAGAACCCATCTTTGTGCGTTATGGTGAAGCAGTTGGAATATATATCGCACATCCAAATATTCTGAGATGGGAAATATTCAGCTCCTGACCATAAGCCAATTGTAATAGGGAGACTTTATGATAACTTGTGGGCCTAATCCGCATAAGATTTGTTGCATGCAAAATAGCATGACCTCATAATGAAGTGGGGAGTTTTGTTCTCATAAGTATTGGCCTAGCAATTAATTGGACGTTTTTAATCAATGATTTTGCTAGACCATTTTGAGTATGAACATGAGCAATCGGATGCTCAATTGTTATCCCAATTGATATACAATAATCATTAAAAGCCTGGGATGTAAATTCACCAACATTATCAAGACGAATTGTCTTAATAGCATAATTTGAAAAATGTGCTCGCAATTTTATTAATTGTCCAACAACCTCGCAAACAGCATATTGCGAGTTGATAATAAGCACACATGTAACCATCTTATAGATGCATCTATTAAAATCATAGAATATTTGAATAGTCCATATGATGGGTGAATAGGCCCACATATATCACTCTGTATACATTCCAGAAATGTTGGGGATTCAATTCCCACTTTGATTACTGATAGTCTAGTAATCAATTTGCCTTGAGAACATGCAGCACAAGAGAATTCCTTAAATTGAAGAATCTTTTAGTTCTTCAAAGAATGTCCATGTGAATTCTCAATTATTTTGCGCATCATATTAGAATCACGATGGCACAACTGGTCATGCCAAATTATAAAATAATTTGAATTAGTAAACCTTTCATTTACTATGGCATGTGTTTCAATCATGCTAATACTTGTACAGTATAAGCCAGATAATAGAGCAGGTAATTTTTCAAGTATAACCTCTTTACCTAACATCATTGTAGTAATATAAATATATTCATTCTCTTTATCATGTTAATATGATAGTCATTTTGTCGAATGTCTTTAAAACTTAATAAATTTCTTTGAAACTTATTACAATATAATGTTTCATCAATTGTCAAATTTTGTTCCTCTGGTAAGATTAAACTAGCTTTTTCGGAGCTTTCAATTAATTTTGTGCTACCAGAAATTGTATTAACATTAGCTTCTTTCATAATCAAATAAGAGATATATTTATATCTCTTAAAATAGTATGTGTTGTAGCATTATCTATAGGCACATATCATCATAATTGATTTTGGATCCAATTGATGAATGAGAGATTTCTATACTCTTCACAAAGATAAAAATAAAATATTATAAGAATATGAAAAATAACTTGACAAACTATGAAAATTAGTTAAGATATAATGCTTAGCATTTATGAAGAACAACATATTTGTTTTTCTTCCCCCGACCCCCTTTTTATAGAAATTAGAAAGATTATATTAGTCAATACAATTCAGAGGAAGGGGAATATTAGTGCTATCACAAAAGCTAGATAACGAAAATAACGACTATTCTTACGATTTTAGTTTTCAACTAGATGATGAGTTCTTTAATCAATATTTTCATAAAAATCTTCAACTCTCAACTGAGTA
>JAOTQJ010033905.1:0-15756 GCA_025642045.1 Solanum sejunctum
GATTCTTAGACTTTAAGTTGTGGTTTTGCGATTTAATATTGGTTTAAGTGCCTAGTCAGCACGAGTCATGGTCCCGGGATTGGGTTGTGATAATTTTAAGTATAAAAAAAGTTTATAAAACATTCTGAGGCCGTTCTAAATCTATGAAAAAGACCTAGGGCTAAAAGAGAAAAGAGAAGAGCGAGGAGTTGATGATTGCAAGTCAAATTCGTGCCAAATTGATTATCTACCTTCATTCCAAGTCTGTAAGGTTAAACGAAAGTATGGAATTATTTTTTCATATGCCCCATAGATGGTCATAGATGAGTTAAGAGGCCATGAGTCTCTATATATGTTTCTTGAAAGACTTTCTTGATTAATTTCTTGAAAATTATATCTATTACATATATTTTCATATGCTGATGATCATCATAAACTTGTTTTTCTTGAATTAAAAACTTTTCATGAGATATTGTATAAATCCTATATGTAAACTTTTGAAAACATACATGAATGAACCTAGGGATAGAATATAGAGCCTTGACGTGAGTATGTTGATCAAAATATTGATGTTTGTATGAGGTTGAGTTAGTTGAGCTTGATGATCCTATGAGTCTTTATAATTGAGTTCTAGAGTCCTGTCTAAATGACTTCTTCTAGATGATTATTTGAGTCTTTGAGTTCTTAAAGGAGAATTGAGTTAATTAAGGTGGGTTAAAGTCCTTGAAATCAATAGAGGATGTAGAGTTTGAGTTAATGATATAATGAGAGTCTCTGCGAGGCTAATTTGAGATATTTGAATTTAGGTGATGAGTCTTATGAGCATTGAGTTTTGGAAGGAGTATCGAGCACTGAAATGAGTAAGACCAAGAGTATGTCCAACTCGAACTCATTAACTACGTCGCTAACTGTAGGAGTGGACTAAGTCTGTTAGAGCTGGAAAAGTCCCTATTTTAAGGGCTAAGTCTATTAGAGTTGGACAAGTTCTCAGTCAAGGGCTAAGTCTGTTAGAGTTGAATAAGTTCTCATTCTATGAATTAAGTCCGTTAAAGTCAGACAGGTCCACACCTTATTATCCTAAAATAATAGGACTTGATCAGTTGATCTTCTAGATTTCTTGTGGGTCATATTCGTTCCTTACCTAGCATGTATGGAGCAGCTGTGGTAACATCAGCAGGATTGTTGTACAACCTCTGGATCATAAGTGGTTGTTAACGGTTAAGAGAAATTCCCAAAAAATTCCCAAATTGAGTAATCCGAGTTGAGATGAGTTGAGTTGAGTTCTTTTGCGATGAGTCCCTCTGAGACGAATCTGATTTGATTGATGAGTTGATTGGCTGATGGGTCACTTGTCTACTCTTTATTCTTGCTTTAGATAGACATTTGATATGATGACTTTTACTGTCCTTGATGTTGAGTATTATTTTTATATTATTTTACCTGTTTCGGATTTATTCAACTATTTTATATACTAGTATATTTCATGTACTGACGTCCCTCTCTGGAACTATATCATTTTATGATGTAGATACAAGATTTGGAGATCGTTGATAGGTGCATCGTTGAGGGTTGGAGACGCTCAGTTGATTGGTGAGCCTCCCTAGGATTTATTATATTTATTTCATTTTTTTTAGAATTAGATACTATTAACATTATTTCGATTGAGGTAGTCATGGGTCTGTCATTGGCACCACCTCATAGTGATAGAGGCTTCATAGACTAGAGTCGAATATTGATGTTAAGACTTGTTGAGCTAGTTTCTTTGTACTAGCCTTTTCCATTTATAATATTATTTTGAGATTAGATTAGATGTGTCAATTTACTTTCTTATGGCTTTCACTGATTAATAGAGTCTATTGATTAAATGGACGTGATAAAGCAAAATGATTCGCCTGGGGACTAGTAATAGTCTCAGAGTGTCTGTTACGTCTAAAGTACCCTCCCAGGGCGTGACATAAAAACAAAATATGCTAACCAAATTTGAGAGGTATCAAACTATATTAGCATCAATTTGAGTATCAATTTAACAATATTTTCCATCCAAAAAAAAAACAAATTTGAGAGGTATCAAATTACACTAGCATCAATTATGTTTCAATTTAATAATATTTTCCATCCAAATCAAATAATTTTGACAGGTATCAAAACTACATTTGCATCAATTTATATATTAGCATATCAACAGATTCTTATTAAAAAAATAGTAGCAATAATTTATAAATTAATACCTAAATAATGATGGGAAAATTGAAACAATTGATAAGTTTAGAAAAAATATGTGTGTGATTTTGCATGCAAAGAGAAAGACGCATGATATCAATTTATAAAAATAAGAGAAAATTGACAAATTAGGTTAAAAACATATCTTTGGCAAAGAAGGTCTGTTAGTAATGGATTCAACTATTTTTTTTATCATGTCATTCGCGATCTAGTGATTTTGAACTTGAGCCTATTTAATTCATTCATGGCCTTAATTTCTTCTGGCAAATCTTCTTCAATGACATCGCTTCTATTATTGGTCGCCTCTATTGTTGTCTCTACTTATAGTGGTTGAATATCCTGGGTAAAACCAAGGCTAAATAATGGTACATAATTCATTGGGTAGTCAATTGATACGAAGGTAAAAAATAATAAAAAAATGGTGAACCATTCAAAGAAGGAAAGAAGAGAATGAACGTGTCTTCGATATCCATAATTTAACAATAGGCTATTTCAAATTTGAATTTTCAATTAACTCTGATATATTTGTTAAGTGATCAGTGATTGACATTGATTAGACACCAAAAGCTAAAAAATAGGCGTGACAATAGTTAGTAAAATTTGAGCGTGAGAATAAAATTCTAGGTATCTAAAGTTCTGTGAGAGAATGTAAAAATATAGGACATTTATAATTTTTTTATATGGTAGAGAATATTGAAGATTTGGGTAAAATAAGTTGTGCAGTTTTGTAGTTTTATCTTCAATTAAGTCTAATTTAATTTTCAATTTCAACCCATATTAAGGCCAACTCTTTATTTTCATTTATATAATGTATGTTCTCATATTATTAAAGGCATAAATTATTATCTATTTTATAGCTTCTAGTCTATATGTAACTTTTTTTTTAATTTTCTAGAATTTGAATTCAAATTGTGGTTATAAAAGTTAAATAATAATATATTAAAATTATTGAGATAATTGAGCGGTTCAAGACCCAACCCGAATTTTAGTCTATTTGAGCCCAAAGTAAATCGGGACAGGTTATGTCCAAACCCGATTTCAATCTTAATCTATGTTAACATTCTTAATTTCAATCTAAAATGCCCTTCCTCCCCTTATTTGGCACTCCTACTGACAACTATGACAAGGCAAATGAGTTCCAGCATTGTTGTGATTGATGAGGTTAACCTTCTTCCTTTAATGGCTGCTACTTCTAAGCAGGGGAGGAGTTATCCCTTTGTCAGGGGATTTATCCGAATTCTTCTTTCATGAAAAATTATATTATTTATACATACAATAACAACATACCTAGTAGAATCTCAACTGGGTATGTCGTTATTATTGTTGTATAGCAATATATTTTTTAAACATGATTAAAATAATTTTTTATATATAGATAATAGACTTATTTTTCATATTTTGAACCTTTTTTGTGACAAACTAACAGTTCTTGCTCCACCACTACTTATAACTTATAAGTGAACGAATTCTCCAAGTATGCCGTAGGTATGGCTCATAGTGTGCTTCACGCATATACATATACAAGAAATCAAGTGGTGAATTGGTTCACTTTGTCAATCAACAAAACTCTATGCATGTTCTCTTATTTCACAAGATATACTCAACTTAATGACACCTTCGTTATTACACTAAGTTTTTCTTAGAAAAATGAGTAAATCTCTTTGATACTCCTTTCATTTTAAAAGAATAACTTACTTTCTTTTTTAGTTCATTTAAAAAATAATTCTTTTTTTTGTAACGCTTTAATTTTAACTTTTTACATAACATATTTAAAGTTATAAGATTAAAGGACATTTTGATACGTTTGACATACATAACTTTAATTTAGGACCGCAAGATCAAAAAAACTTCTTTGTTCTCTTAAATTTTATGTCAAGCCTAACTAAATTATTTTTTTTAAATGGAGATATTATTATGCTTCTAATAATTGAATACACCGAGTCTATAAAAAAAAATTACATTATGAGGTCACTAAAAAATATTTACGGGAAACCCTATAAAATGGGATTTTATGATCTTTAGGAAACAACCTCTCTATTTCTCTGAATTAGCGGTAAGGTCTGCGTACAATCTTCCCTCTCAAGACCCCACTTGTGGGATATCACTGGGTATGTTGTTGTTATCGTATCAAATACGATAATAATATATATTCTTAGTAATTTTACATGATCACCATGATTCTAGTGGAACTCATTACCCACGAACTAAATATGAGGAAAAATTGTATAATATTAATATTGAGACTACGAAATTGATAAACACCATCTATATATTATTGATTGGTAGGTATGTGAAATATAAGGGAGATGAATCAAGGACACTTCTAGCGGTAGGACATGCTCTCTTAAATGCAGTGCTTCCCCACCTTGTAAAATGAGGAACTAGTAATAATCCAAGAAATTGAAATTTCATCTAACATGCATGCTGTGAACGAGAAAGGACTAGTCTTTCATCATCTATAAATAACCATAGAAAGCCTAAACAAAACCGTAGTAAAGTCCCTTTCGACATTTCGTAACAAATCTAATCAATAAAATAAAACATGGGCTCAAGAATAAAGAGTTAGGTAAGAAATGCCAAATCATGATTCAAAGAAATCTAATTAATGCACTTTGCCACCCAAGTATATGTATCTCGTAATTGGGGGTTGTTATCAAAGATGATTCTAATGCATGTTCTTTGGAGTTTCTAACAAATGTTGCTAATGATTAATTAAGAGGATAAAAAATACAAGGCTCTAACCCAACTTCTGTGCATGGATGGTCCGATGTGATCAACTATCATACTTTGTGGTAGGCGTAGCTATATTGAAATACTAGTGAAATTATATGTCCTTTGCGCACATTTAAGAAAGTTTATAAACATTTGCATTGCATATATATTTCATACTAATGTATATATCCTGTGCAAAGCATGATGGTATTGAACTAATTACAAAGTGAAGTCAAAAGGATATCCTTCATTTTCAAGATAGAACGAACTTTTTCTTTATAAAAGTTCTTTTCTATATATAACTTGAATTTTTTATTATACACCATCCACATTCTTATTCTGATGTACTTTTTCTAACATCTTAAAAATTTAATTTGACAATTTTCTTGTTTTAAATATATCAATGTCGTATGTGAATATGAATAATATTGGCCATAGTTGTACATGCTTAGGTTTTACAGTCTGAGCATTGTCTTTTTGAAATTGTAGTCTCCTCCATTTTATATATACTTGTATATATGCTAAGTCGTTGTTATATAATAAAAAATAATATTATATAGAATTTAGAACTTTTGTGTTTTAAAAATTATAAAGAAATTCAATCAACATGTCTTCATAAGGATAACTTCTAAATCATTGTAAATTCTATATTGTATTTTTTTAATAAAATAATTTACTATGTAAACACAGCTTGTGAACGACATGGATACTAGAGCTGTGTGATTGGCTGCACTTCAAATAATTTAATATTTTCTACAATTTAATTTGTTTATGTTAATTTCTTCTGTAATTTATATGTATTTAAAAGTTACGTTAATAGTATTAAAATATTATAAATATAAAAATCAAGTAAAAAGTACTATAAATCACAATAATCAATAATAAGAGCATAAATAATTTTATATTATCTAATAGGAGACTACGAGCACACAACTATCATATCCCCAATCTGCCGTGATTGGCACACACATCAACCTACCAGTGGGAGAACCATCAGTATAACCTAATCAAGCAAAACTAGCCAGGTATAAGCATTTAAAGATGTGGAAATATGGTTAAATAAAAATCAAAATTGAGTTCTCATAAACCCAAACAGAATAATCTAACATAACGAGAAAATAATCTTGCCTAAAACCTGAAAGTCATTATAACAAAAACTGTAACTAATAGTTCAAGCTTTGGGAAGTAACCCCAAAAAACATAAACAGTATAGTGCATAGTAATATCTAAGTCCGACAAAAATGGACTAGGATCTCAGATGAATGCACAGTACCCTGAAAGAGTTGGCTCATTCTTGAATTCGATGTGTTAGCAATCACCTAACTGTCGTTATTAATAGCCGCCTGAAGATGCCTTATACTCAACAAAGAAAGGACAAGTATATCATCAGTATACATAAAAATAATATACTGATAGGATCACACAACTATTTTAGTAAGCAAAATATATACAAGTAACCATAACATAACAATACCACACATATAGAGAAACATTAACAAGTTACCAAATCATTTTTATTATACAACTCATGCTCAATATATCAATTCCATATTGACAATCTCAAGTAATAGTCAATGATAGTCCTCTCATAGAACCCAGATCCAAACAGTTATTGTGTTAGAATGTAGCACTCAGTCCAATAATGAGTCAGTCAATCCGATGATGTATCAAAATGTGACAATCAATCCAATAATATATTAGAATGTGATACCCGATTCACAATCACAATAACAATCACAATGAATGTTTTACTAACTTTCCTAATTCAAGCAATAGGTTCATTGCTTGCAATTTGTTTACGGGTTGTTATTTATTAGGTTCATTCCATCATTTTCTAATCACATACATACAAGTAATACTAACATTGTTGTTAAAAAGAACATACCTCACATACAAGAATTCAAAACTCAATACCTTAAAACAAGCCTTAAAAATCTTTAAAGAAATAGAGCTTTGCTTTTTTCCATGCAATGGCTTGTTCTTGGTTTGAAAATAACAAGAAATACAAAAAAAAGGTAACAATGGCCTACAATACATGGAGTACATCAAAATACTAACCCTTGACCACTTTTTTGATCATCTCTGCCGTTCTTTGAGCCTACACCTGGGATGTGGCCAGCACTAGGAACTATTTTTGGTCCCAAGTGAATCACTTGGCCTGCTTACTTACTCAGTAGAAGACTTAACAATAGTGGAAAAACTATCAAGATAGCAACTAACTCATGAATTTACTGCATAAAACTGAATGTGAAAATCCGAAAGCAACAACTAATATAATGAAAACTAGAATGCTGACATATAGTCTATGGAACCTTTACTATTATTGTTTGAAAATAGTACTGAGATAGGCCCCAAGTACCCAGAACTGAAATGAAAGCTGAAATAAAATAGCATAACCCATAGAGCCTCGGACTGAGAAGAGGTCTCATCAATAAATTGATAGCTGTTAAGTTCTAAACGAAGCGGTTGTTGAGGAAATTTGTCACTTACGTCTGCATCATAAAATGATGCAGGTCCTAAGGATGTCAGTATGTGGTATGTACGGTATGTATGATGGCCAAAATATTTAATCAGGATATCATAATATATCATAAGATAAATAATCATAATCATAAAAGAGTTAACAATAATCATAAGACTGGTATGCTGAAGGTAACATGCTGAAAACTGATAAGTAAAACATAGTGTTTTTTAGCTTGGGGAGTTTTTCTAACCAACCACCACCACTATGAAATTCGTAGTGATACAGTATCTTGTTCACGCTTCCAGATCCATCTCGTACTTTGCCGGGGTAGGGGACGAAGTTCTAGGGGAGTGGATGCATCCTAAAACTGGGCCATCTCAGTGGCTAAGAAGGAAGGTACTGTAGTAAAATCCTATCCTATGCTAGTTACCTAGTTTATGAGTTCGAGTATTTAATTCTACTCTCACTTATATCAGTGCTCAATACTACTCCCAAAACTTTATATAGCTCGAACTTAAGACTTGAAATTCTTAATATCTGTTTTCTCGGGAACTTAGTCCAACTTACTACTCAGCTTTCTTATCTGACTTCTTTAACTTAACGGAAAACTAGAATCAACTTAATGACTCAAAACATGCTAAAGTTTCTTACCTAATATGCAAAATTGAACTTTTAAAATGCACTTCTTGAGCTTAGGCTTAAAGGTACTCAAACTAGTCTTTTCTTTTCTTGAAATAATATCAAGATTCTTAAGAAAACTCAACAATAACAAATCTTGATCATAAATGAATATGACTTGATAATAATTTTTAATTTAGTGATATAGAGACCAAGAATCATAATATTCACCAAAAAACTATGAAATTTATCATGAAAATCTATATACTTTCAAAGTTTACGGGTATTCAGTCTCAATTACTACTTCAAGGTTTATAGGCAAAAACTAGCTTCTATGTCTAAAGATATTATCAAAATAATGATTTTTAGGTGGCTTTACATACCTTGGAATGACTTCTTAGAAGATTTGGAGAAATCCCTAAACTCTACTATCGATTCTTGAATTCTTGAGCATAAGTTCTTGAGAGAGCTTGCTTGCTTTTAGAGAATGAATGAAGAAAAATAATGTTTTAGGGACTAAATATGAATTAAAGATGGATTAATTTAGGATATGGGCTGTAGGAAAGGTCGATTTTACCACTCTCCATTAAATGAAAGAAACTGCTCCAGATTTACACTAGTGCACGACACGTACTAGTGTTATTTCTCACTTTTTTGTGTTCTAGTTTCATCAACTTTTCAAAAAAAACACAAGTGTGGTTCTGCATCCTCTCTGCATTGCGAAAAGGGCATGAAAACCTCACTGTTTTTTATTTTCTTGAAAAATTAAATCACATTTTTTCAAGCTAAAGTCGAATTAAGATCATTTTTGGAATTAGTTTTTCGCACTAACCCTAAATCTTGTCTCGGATTTGCAATCGGAGCATGGGAAGACACATTACGCGCAAGGTCAATTCTAGGGGTACTTTCATCCTTTCACGAGGGTGTCATAGTATTCCTCTTTGGGATCATTCGTCCTTGAATGATAATGGTACAAAGGATTTTGCTCAAAACAACAAGTTTACCACACTCTAAACTAACATAAGTCTTAAGTATGTAAGTTTACCTTTAAGGTCCTCATTTAGGCCGACGAACAAGTACGGATACTTGGACTTCATGTCCACTTTTGCTTCCCATGTAACCTCTTCTACGACTTGGTTCCTCTATAAAAACTTCACCAAAGCAATCTTCTTGGTCCTCAACTTACGAACTTGCCGGTCTAATATCTTCACCAGAATCTCTTCATATGACAAATTGTCCTTAATTCCCACACTTTCAACCGGGACCACTAGAGAGGGATCTCCCAAGAACTTCTTAAGCATGAAAATATAAAATATCGGATGTATAGTACTTAACTCTGCTGGTAACTCTAACTCATAAGGACCTCTACCCACTCTTCTTAGGATCTGATAAGGCCCAATATACTGTGGGCTGAGCTTCCCCTTCTTCTCAAATCTCATAACTTCCTTCATTGGAGATACCTTCAAGTACACCTAATATCTTACCTCAAACTCCAAGTCTCTTCTTCAAACATCTGTGTAAGACTTTCGTCAGCTCTGAGTTATTTGAGCCTCTCCTGGATAACCTTCACTTTTTCATAGCCTCATAGACTAGATTAGGTCTTATTAATCCTGCCTCACCAACTTCAAACCACCCTATGGGTGATCCACACCTTCTTCCATAAAGAGCTTCATATAGTGCCATATGTATGCTGGCCTAAAGGCTATTATTATAAGAGAATTCAATCGAAGGTAAATGATCATCCCAGTTACCTTTAAAGTCTATCATGCACACCCTCAACATATCCTCCAAGGTCTTTATGGTTCACTCTGCTTGCTCATCTGTCTGTGGATGGAAAGTTATGCTAAGATTCACCTTCGTACTAAGCCCTTTCTAAAAGGAATTCTAAAATTGTGCTATAAACTAAGCTCCTCTGTCTAAAATAATGGATATAGGGACCCTCTGCAGCCTAACAATCTCCTTAAGATAGAGAATGGCATAATCCTTGGCTGTATCAGTCGTCTTAACAGGTAGGAAGTGAGATGACTTAGTCATTCTATCTACCATGACCCATATCAAATCATGCTATCTACGGGATCGAGGTAAGCCTGTTATTAAGTCCATATTAATCATCTCCTATTTCCATTTTGGAATCTCTATATTCTGGGCTACACCACAAGGCCTTTGGTGCTCAACCTTAACTTGCTAGTAATTTGGGTATCTAGACATGAACTCCGCAATGTCCTTCTTTATATCACCCCACTAATAGACTTCTCGCAAGTCCCTATACATCTTTGTTGCACCAGCGTGGATAGAGTATCTGGTATTATGAGCCTTAGCCAAGATCCTATCTCTAAGACCATCAATAGTCGGCACACACAACCTGTTTTGGTATCTCAGGATACCATCTCCCCTTATTGCGAACACTAATACTTTCTTCTTTTGAACATCTTATTTCAATAAGAGGAGGATAGGATCCCTGTCTTGCCTTTTTTTTCACTTCTCTCACCAAGGATGACTTCGACCCATTTTCGACAATGGACCCACCCTCATCAAAATCTTCAATCTGCACCCCCAAATGGGCTAGTCCGTGAAACTCCTTAGTTAACTCTTTCTTTTCCTCCTCAACATGAGTTGTGCTCCCCATGGTCACCTTGCTAAGAGCATCATAAACTACATTAACTTTAACTGGATGATGGAGGATACTCATATTGTAGTCTTTCAGTAGCTCCAACCACCTTCTCTATCTCAAATTCAGCTCCTTCTAGCCAAACACATACTGCAAACTCTTGTGGTTCGTGAATACATCCACATGCCCACCATATAGATAGTGCCTCCAGATCTTCAGGGCAAACACCACTGCAACAAGCTCAAGATCATGATTTGGGTAATTCTTTTCAAGAATCTTAAGCTGTCTAGAGGCATAAGCTATCACCTTGCCTCTCTGCATTAAAAGACAACCCAAGCCAACTCTAGAAGCATCAAAATATACTACGAAATCTTCAACTCCATCTGATAGGGATAAGATAGGGCTGTGGTCAGCTTAGTCTTCAACTCTTAGAAATGCTTCTCACAAGCTTCTGACCACTCAAACTTAGTCTTCTTTTGAGTCAGCTTAGTCAAGGGAGCTAAGATAGAAGAAAACTCCTCTACAAACCGTTTGTAGTACCCCGCCAAACCCAAGAAACTCCTTATCTCTGTGGGAATTGTGGGCCTTGGCCAATTCTTTATTGCCTCAATCTTTTGGGAATCAACATAGATGCCTTTACCAAACACAATTTGCCCCAAAAATGCTACAATTGCCAACCAGTACTCACACTTAGAAAATTTAGCATATAAGTGGAAATCCTTAAGGGTCTAAAGTATAACTCTAAGATGGTCTGCATGTTTCTCCTTGTTACAGGAGTAGATTAGGATATCACAATAACGAACATATCCAGGTACATCCTCAACACCCTGTTCATAAGATCCATAAAAGCTGCTGGTACATTTGTCAACTCATAATGACCATATCAGGTTCTAAAAACTGTCTTAGGAATGTCTTTCTCTCTAACTTTAAGCTAATGATACCCAAATCTAAGATCTATCTTGGAAAAATAGGTAGCACCCTAAAGTTGGTCAAATAAGTCATCAATTTTTGGAAGAGGATACTTGTTCTTAATGGTGACCTTGTTCAGTTGACGGTAATCTATGCACATTTGTAGAGAATTGTCCTTTTTATGCATGAAAAGAACTGGAGCACCCCAAGGTGAGACACTTGGTCTAATGAAACCCTTATCTAAGAGATCTTTCAGCTGCAACTTCTCTTTTAGCTCCGAAGGATCTATATGGTATAGAGGGATGGATATGGGCTAAGTACCTAGAAGAGTATCTATCCAAAGTCTATCTCCGTATCAAGAGGGACCCCGGGAAGATCCTCAGGAAAGACTTATGGGAACTCATTCACAACGGGGACAGACAGAAGATATGGTGCCTTGGCACGGGAATCATGAACTCTGACTAGGTGATATATACACTCCTTAGAGATTAGCTTTCTAGCTTTGAGATAAGAGACAAACTGACCCTTAGGAAATACTGAGCAACCCCTCCACTCTAAGACTGGTTCATTAGGAAACTGGAATTTGACTGCTCTGATTCTGCAATCTATAGAGGCATACCCAGTATGAAGCCAATCCATGCCTAGAATGACATCAAACTATACCATATATAACTCCATCAAATCAGCTATAATAGTCTTATGATAAACAAAGACAGGACAGGCCCTCTAGATTCTTTGAGCTAAAATAGACTCTCTAGTAGGAGTAGAAACACTAAAAGGCTCAAGAAGATATTCTGGATTGACCCCAAACTTCACAACTACATATGGCATTACAAATGGCAAAGTGTCTCTTGGGTTTAATAATGCATAGACATCAGAAGTAAAGAGTTTGAGCATACCTATAACCACATCTGGTGAATTCTCCTTCTCCTGTCTAGTACCCATGGCATACAAGCAGTTTGTGCCCCCGCTTGTCCCTACTGTAGTACCCCTGTGAGGTGGCTTACCCTGCGGTTCTGAAGAGACTATCAGTGATCTAGTATCTCTCATATTTTTCTTTCCCCAAGTGCAATCTTTCAAGAAGTGCCCCACCTGACCACACTTGAAACAACCATTTATGCCTATAAGGCACTCTCCGGGATGAGATCTACCACACTTACCACAAGTAGGATAACGGTTTGGTCCTTTAACTGGACTACCCTATGACTGGCTGCCGAAACTCTGTGATAGTGTGAACTCTGCTCATTCTTGACTCTCAGTGCAGGTGCACTAGCAGATGAAAGTGCTGGTTCAACTATCTTAGGCTAGAAAGATTAGTGACCTCCATCTCCAGTCCCTCTCTTGCCTAACTCCTGGCCTAATGTCCTGGCCATCTTGCTCCTGAACTTCTCCATATCCTACATTTTCTCCTCCTCTACCTGCTGCACATACATCATCAAATGAGCTATATCTATATCCCTAATAAACATTGCATTCCTTCTTTTTCTTTTAGTCATTCGAGAGAGCCCAGACATGAAATGATCCATCCTAGTTTGTATATCTTCCACCATGGCTTAAGTGTAATGGGACAATTGATTAAACTTGAGGTTGTACTCCTGTACACTCATATTCTCCTGCTTCAGATTCAATAACTCCCTTACCTTAGCCTGCCTCATCTCTCTGGGAAAGTACTATCCCCAAAAGGCCTTCTCAAACAATGCCTAACTAATAGCTAGCGCCCCATCTGCCTTGCTCCCTTTCCACTGACCGGACTAGATTCTAGTTACCCCCTTGAGCTGGTAGGCAACCAACTCAACCTGCTCAGTATCGCCTATAAACATCACCTAAAACACCTTTTGGAGCTCCTCAATAAGTTCTCAGGATCCTCCTTCATGTAAGACCTCGTGACCTCTGTTGGGTTCATCCTCAGAAACTCCCTAAGTCTGGCTGTAGCCGCCCCATCATTCCTGCCATCTCCTTGGCATCCTCCCTGAGTGGTGACTGCCTGAACCAAAGTCGAATGGCCTGGCAAAGCTCAACATTGGTGATGTCATCTTGCTATGACTATTTCACAGGTACAACTGGACCTCTAGGTTACTCATGAATTCGGCCAGGCTGGTTTGAGTTTCTCCTGGCTAGGCATTCTTTTCCCCTTACTAGTCTATTAGCGCTGTGAGGAGGCTTGATCAGAAAAAATGTCGTGAACACATGAGTTAAAAGGGAATTCACAGAGATATACTATAAAGCAAGAGACAAAGAATGACAATTAATAATGACACTTCCTAATGCCCCGTAGACTCCCAATTATTGATGTAGCACACTTCACACCCATAAATACTGACTCTACTAGACACAGTTCCATGGAATCCCTAGGACTCTTAAAGTCTGTGCTCTGATACCAAGTTTGTCACGCCTTGATCCTATACCTTGGACGTGGCAAGCTCTCAAAAACCATTTCTGGTCCCAAGCGAACCACTTGGCCTGACTACTTACTCAGGGAAAGACTTAACAACAGTAGAAAAACTATCAAGATAGCAACTAACTCATGAATTTACTACATAAATTGAATGTGGAAATCCAAAAGCAACAACTAATATAACAAAAACTAAAATGCTGAAATGTAGTCTATGGAACCTCTACTATTACTGTTTGAAAGGACTATTGGGACAGGACCCAAATAGCCAGCACTGAAATGAAAGCTGAAATAAAAAAATGTAATCCATTGAGCCTCAGACTGAGAAGATGCCTCACCAATAAACTGATAGCTGTCAAAATATTTAAGATGGCCAAAATATTTAATCAAGATATCATAACATATCATAAGAGACATAATCATAATCATAAATGAGTTAACAATAATCGTAAGACTGCATGCTAAAAATAACATGTTGAAAACTAGTAAGTAAAACACAGATTTTTTAGCTTGGGGAGTTTCTCTAACCGAGAACTACCACTATGAGCTTTGTGGTGATACAACGTCTTGCCCACGCTGCCAGAGCCATCCCATACTTTGCTAGGGTAGGGGATGGACGACTAGGGTAGTCGATTCATCCCAAAATTGGGCCATCTTAGTTGATAAGAAGGAAGGTATTGTAGTATAATCCTATCCTATGATGGTGTCACACCCCACCCTAGTTTCATGACCAGTGTCCGATAGGGACACCTAGACACATGCAAACCTTAAATTCCCAATGAAATCGACTTGGAAACCTACCAAAATTTTGGCAGAGTGTCCTCTGTTTTATTAACTAACCGTACCTGCAAAGAAAATCCAGCAGCAACCCAGACAACAATGCAAAAATATATCCATTTATACATATACATAAATGTAGGCCGACAAGGTCTCCGCTGCGGTCCTGCCGCCCAATAATCATGTCATACATAGAGTAATGCGGTCTCACCGCCTGATCAGGTATCAAATACATATAATAGACCATGTGGTCAAGTATCTCTCACATACCCACTACCCACTAATATCCACAGACCTCTATACAAAGATGCCAAACAGTATGTGTGTGTATACATGACCCAAACTCAAAACATGTGATCATGAGAAGATACCAATAGCTGGCTCCTGAAACAAAAAGGGCACTGTGGCTGAAACGGGAGATCCTAGGTCAGAGGGGCACCTATTCGTCGGTACCTGCGGACATGAACGCAACCCCCTCGAAGGAAGGGGTTAGTATGAGAGACGTACCGAGTATGCAAAACTGGAAGTACATAATACAGATAGAACTCATAAGCTAAAAAAAATAGTAAAACATACATAAACCAAACCTGTAACAAGTATCGAATAAAAATCTTTTTAAAATATATGAAAGTCATGCATGTCGGACGGGAATGATGGCTCCAAACATCGCGCCATCCACAGCATCACACCAGATGTTTAAATACCCGAAAATCTCCGTCACACATCATGAACATAGTCACATGGTCCAGGGAAGTCCGCTGCACCCGTATATCATATATCACATGAGGCACCAATCACAACATCACACTGTCTAAGCGAAACTCGACCAATGGACAAAATCGAGTTCTGTCGTAGCCAACCAACTCTAGAATATATATATATATTTATATAGTAGCACGATAGTAACTGGCCCGAGAATCGGTGAAGGATATTACTATTATGACGAGTAGAGTCGTGAGAATCATATGCATCAAAATTAGTTTAAAAATTCATAGTAAATAATTATTCATTGTGAGATCAAAAAATTAATGTCTTGAAAGTTTTACCAACTTTGTTCAGAATTTTCGTATAAAAAAT
>JAOTQJ010033925.1:0-15755 GCA_025642045.1 Solanum sejunctum
AGTAACAAATGTTCAACATAAAGAAGTATCAAAGTAGCAAAAGTAATAAAGATAGTGTCCTCGGATTTGAGGACTTACCAAAGATTGCTTCAAAGGATCATACTAGCCACTTAAGAGGATGATCAAATGGTGCTCCATCTCTACATGGTAATATTATGTAGTCATAGAGTATGCATTAGTACATTTGAATGTACTAAGTATGTAGGATGAAATGCAACAAGACATAAGCCAATATAGTCGAAATGCATAATAATAACAAATAGCTAAGTGAAATCTCAATATGGCATGCATGGTCAACCCTTGACGTAAAACATGTTTGTAAATAGTTTAACTTGCATAGAACATAATAAATATGTGGAAAAAGACCCTAACCAACAAATGTAAGAACACATGAGCTACAACTTGGAATCCCAATGAATACTCCTCATCGGTAAAGAGGTGTTCTAATTGCCAAGGTAAACCATACTTCAACTTATGGAACCCATCCCATTTCAAAAAAGTAACCCTTCTTACGGGAATCCATCTAATTTTAGAGTGGATTTTATGATAAATTGCACTAAATGGATCCACTAGTATAGCAAGGGTAATGTATAATCCTATGTTGGTACATAGTTTGAGGAAAGAGGTATGGATCATTGAAGATAGTCCACACTGACATAAAATCTATCGGTGCTAAGTCTAATCCCATAGAATACTTGAAATAATCATAACTTTAATAAATTATAAGAAACATATAAACATGACATGTGTAGTTCTTAAACTTGCTTGACCTCTAATGGTGATCCTAACTTGAAACATGAGAGTAGATCATTATCATACATGAACCCTTACTTTAACATGAATGACACACAAGAGGTAAAAATCTTGAAAAAGGGCTTAACTTGTAACTTGTAAAATCATAGATACTTTTCATAAATTCAATACATACTTGAAAGCCCTTAATCATCATATAGTCACTTGACATGTAAATCATGTAATATATCATCAATAACTTGAGAATTCTTGACTTGACATTTTATCAAACACTTGGTGGGTTCATGATACTATTTCAAAATCATGAAATTCGAGAGTTAAATAAGATGAGAAAACTTAATGAAAATCAATCCACCAACACGTAGTAAAACACTTATGCAGGGTACCTTGAAATCCATCATCAAAACTCATAATATATCATAGTTTCATAGCTCAAAACACGCATAGTCTCAATAGGAAAAACTAACTCATGGTATACGCTCGAAAAAGATAGTCATGAATAATCAATTAATATTTCATAAGAACCCAACATAATTTATGTTCATAATCCATAATAAGAGATACCCATTGATAATACAACTTGAAAATATATAGTTTCCATAAAAAGGAAGATTGGGCTCCATAGATGAAAGGACCCAATGGATAAAATCGACATATCTCAAACTTGGGTTTTCTTAAGATGACCTTGAAGAGAACTTAGAGTTTGAAGAGAATCCTTGAGTTTCAAAGTTAAGCTTGAAATCCTTGAAATTTGAATGAGATATTTGTTAAGCCTTGGAGAGGTTTTTGTTAGGGTTTTGAGTGATATAGAATTGACAAATATCTAAGCAAAAGTATTTCACGCATAAGTGGGCATGAGGCTATGACCCCAATGCCTTTGGGCGCACAGGAAAAATTGAGGAAAAAGTTGAAGTGGTCCGTGTCTGGTCCACGACTCGGACCCTCGCAGAGGAAGAATTAAACACTGATCTATGCCCTAGGCGTTTTATGGCTTGGGTACGAATAGGCATTGTTATACAAAACAATTATTTTTCACTACAGGTATTCTAAAATCTGGGTTATACCCTTTTCCCACTCAATTTTTCCCTCCTGATTAAGAATATTAAGTAAGATTTTTGATATTACCCATGAATTTTGAGATACATGGAAATTATGATTGTAGGCATTTTCAAAGCATATTGATGGGCGTTTCAGTATCTCCCCCGTGGGAACAGTCATAACCGAATGTCAAAGAAATGTGCATAAGAGAAGTAATCATTAAGATTTCAGCCAGACATGAATGCAATAAATGTCTTTAAACATCATTTTGAAAAAGTGTCAATATGAATGTCAAAAATCATCATAAATTTGTTACCATGAACATGAATACATGCTAAATGACATGAGGGATGCAATTTAAGACTTGAAATCATATAGTTAACTTAAATTAGTACCTTTGACTTGAGTAGAATGGAAGAGATATGGGTATCACTTTCTCATGTCTGCCTCGGCTTCCCATGTGGCACTTTTAACTTATTGGTTCCTCTAAAGGACCTTGACGAAAGCTACATCTTTATTCTCAACCTTTTCACTTGCCTATCCAAAATCGCCATTGGTACCTTCTCATAAGTCAAATTATCTCCTACGTCACCCACAACATCCAAGGGCACTACAACACTTGGGTCACCCACACACTTTCTCCATTCAACACATGGAAGATCGGATGAACCATATTCATCTCCATAGATAACACCAACTAATATGCAACCTTAGCCACTCTCCTCAAAAATTTATAGGGACCCACAAATCTTGGGCTCAATTTTTCCTTCTTGCCAAAACGAACCACACCCTTCATGGGTGAGACTTTCAAATAGACCCAATCACCAACCTTAAACTCAAGATCTCTTCTACTCACATCGGAATGGGACTTTTGTCTACTTTGTATTGTTTTTAATCTCTCCCTAATCAACCTTACCTTCTCCAAGGAATCTATGACCAAATCTAAAACAAGCAAATCTACCTCCCCCATTTTAAACCACCCAACCAGGGATCTACAATGTCTACCATATAAAGCTATAAAGGGAGCCATACAAAAGCTTGAGTGTAGTTGTTATTGTAAGCAAACTCAATGAGTGGAAAATGTTCATCCCAACTACCCTTAAACTCCAAAACACAAGCTTTAAGCATCTCTTCAAGAGTTTGGATAGCCTCTCGGCTTGATCATCCTTTTGAGGATGCAAAGTTGTGCTAAGCTTAACCTTGGTACCAAGACCTCTTTGGTAGGATCTCCAAAAGTGAGAAGTGAATTGAGAACCACGATCCGAAATAATAGACAAGTGCACCACATGCAATCTAACCAACTCACGTATATACAACTTGGCATAATCTATGGCACCATAAATGGTTTTTGATCAGTAGGAAGTGAGCCTACTTTGTTATTCTATCCACAACAAACCAGATAGAGTCAAAATGTTTCTTAGTCTTAGGTAACCCAACCACAAAATCCATGTTCATTTTCTCCTAATTCTAAGTAGGAAACTCTATATCTTAGGCTAGGCCACTCGGCCTTTGATGTTCAACTTTCAATTATTGGCAATTATGACATCTAGATATGAACTTCGCAATGTCTCTATTCGTACCACCCCTCCAATACACGTCCATCAAGCTTATATATCTTTGTAGAACCGAGGTGAATGGAACAGAATGAATTGTAGGCCCTTCTTTAAGATCAATTCTCTCAAGTCATCCATATTTGGCACACACAATCTACCTTAGTGCCTAAGGGCATCATCTCCCCCTTGGGAGAAAACCTCCACTTTACCATCTCTCACCAAGGCCTTCAATTCTAGCAAGGTGGGGTTAAGATCCTTTTTTGCCTTTTCCTTCTTAATCATGGACGATTTAGAACCATTAATAACCACTAGACCACCATTATAAACTTCATCCAACCTAAGCCCTGATCTAGCCAACCGGTGAACCTCTCTATCTACCCCTTGCCACCATCATCAACATGAGCTAAACTACTATGGACACTCTACTTAAAGCAATACACACAACATTAGCTTTGTCAAGGTGATAATGCATACTCATATCGTAATATTTAAGGAGCTCTAACCATGTTCATTGTCTCAAGTTAAGATCTTTTTGGGTGAACACATATTGGAGACTCTTGTGGTCGATAACCCATCAACATGAACACCATACAAGTAGTGACGCCAAATTTTCAAAGCAAATACCATGGCCGCTAATTCAAGATCATGGGTAGGATGATTTTTCTCATGAACCTTAACTTTTTTAGAGGCATATGCTATCAACTTACCATTTTGCATCAAAAGACACCCCAAACCAATTCTCTAGGAATCACAATATATAACAAATCCGTCTAAGCCTTTCGATAGAGCCAAGATAGGAGTAGAGATAAGCTTATATTTCAAGGTTTGTAAACTCCTTTCCCATTCATCGGTCCACATGAATTTTACCTTCTTTTGGGTCAACTTAGTCATAGGAGAAGTAATAGAAGAGAAGCCACTTACAAACTTCTGGTAATAACCTACAAAGCCTAAGAAACTTCTAATATACGATGGAGTCATATGTCTAGGTCAATTTCTAATCCCCTCCATCTTCTTAGGATCCATCTTAATGCTATCACTTGACACCACATGCCCTAGAAAAGCAACCTTTTCCAACCAAAACTCACATTTTTCATATTTAGCATGCAACTTTTCCTCCCTTCAGATTTGCAACACCACCCTCAAGTGATTCACATGCTCCTCCTCACTATGGGAATAAATCAACATATCATCAATAAAATCCACCACAAACAAGTAAAGGTAGGGTTTAAAGACCCTATTCAAGAGATCCATAAATATAGTCGGTGTATTAGTTAACCCAAAGGATATAACCACAAATTCAACATGCCCATACCTAGTCCAGAAAGCCATCATGGGAATATCACACTCCCTCACTTTCACTTGGTGATACCTAGACCGAAGATCAATCTTAAAAAAGTGACTAACCCCTTAAAGTTGGTCAAAAAGGTCATCAATCTTTTATAGAGGTACTTGTTATTTATGGTGACTCTATTAAGTTGCCAGTAAGAAATGCATATTCTAAGAGAACCATCCTTTTTCTTCACAAACAACACCGGTGCACCCCCAAGGTGACTTACTCTGTCTTATGAAACCCTTTTCTAATAAATCCCTCAAATCTTTCTTTAACACCTTCAATTCCATCGGGGCCATACGGTAAGGGGAATATGAATGGGTTATGTATGGGGAAGTTGGTCTATGACAAATTCTATTTCCCTTTCGGGAGGAACACTAGGAAGCTCATCGGGAAAGACATCACAAAACTCATTAACCACCTGAACTGACTCAATAGGAAGGACTTTGGACTCCACATCCCTAAACCTCATAAGATGATAAAGACAACCCTTAGAAATCAACTTTGGGGCTTTAGGACAAGAAATGAATCTATCCTTGATCACCACATCACAACGTTTCCACTCAAGGACAGGATCATCAGGGAATTAGAATTTAACCCTATGGATTCTACAATCAATAGAAGCATAATATGCATGTAACCAATCCATCCCAAGAATGACATCAATCTACCATATCTAGTTCAACAAAATCACAAGGCAAAAGATTATGCAATATGAACATAGGACAATTTCTATAGACACTTTTAGAAACAATGGACTCACCAATGGGGGTACACACTTCATGGGGTTCACACAATAATTTGGCACTAACATGAAACTTTTTGTCAACAAAAGTAGTAACAAAAGAAAGAGTGGCACCTTGGACTATCAATGCATGTACATCAAAATTAAAAACCTTTAACATACTACTAACGATATTGGGTACCTCATTCACCTCTTGTCTCCTTTGAAGAGCAAAGAATCTATTTTGCCTTGGAGCACTCCCTTGTTGGCCTCCTCTTCCCTTTTGACCCGCATTTGCACGATCGCCTTGTGGATGACCATCTTTACCTTTGTTTTGAGCATAACAATCAATAACCTTGTGAGCTATCTCACCATAACCAAAGCAACCATTAGAATTCCTTAAACATAGACCACTATGATTCTTGTTATACCTTGGGCATGTAGGTTTAGCCATTCCTCCATTACCACCTTGGAATCTTGGGTTGGTCACTCTATCATTGGTAAACCTCTTGGTTGAAGGATTGGATGACCCTTGGACTTGGAACTTGTGGCCTTGAGGAAATTGTCGACGCTTAAAACCTTGGAAACGACCTTCAAAAAGGCCCTCTTGGACTCATTACTCCTTCTTTTTCTAAGCTTTTCCCTCTCTAGTTATTCTGTATAAGTCATAAGGCAGGACAAATCCACACTCCTACTAGCATGGTGGTATGACGCTCCTCATTTACCAAGTTGGACACTCCCGACACAAACTTGTTCATCCTTGATCTCGGCTTAGCAACTAATTATGGAGAATACTTGAAGAGTTGGTTGAACTTGAGGGAATACTCTCTTACACTGATGGAACCTTGCTTAAGGTTCATAAACTCCATCAACTTAGCCTTACTTAGCTTGATAGAAAGAGTCGGTTGAGGAATGCAGCTTTGAACTCTTCCCAAGAGATAGCATCATCATTCCCTTTCTCAAACTTCCATTGTGTAAACAAAGTTTGAGTCACTTCATTGAATTGGTAGGTCGTTCACTCCCCCTTTTCCTCTGAATTAACCTCCATAATGGATAGCACCTTGTACATCTCATCTATGAACTCTTGGGGATCCTCATCCGTCTTAGATCCATGGAACTATGGTGGGTTCATTCTAGTTAAATTCCTCACCCTAGAAGATAGAGTGGGAGCATGAGAGGCTTTTGGGTGACTTGGTTCATTTGGTTGGTCATAGCATGAGCCAACATTGTGATAACATCTCGAAATTAATCTTGGACTACCCTCCACCTTGAGGATCTTGAGGAGTGGGAGGGGCCGATTGCTCCTTAGGTGTACAGGTTATCCTTAGGCTTCCTCTTGGAATCAACATGTCTACAATAGCAAAGAGCATTCGTTAGGGGAAAAAGACTTACATTTACATCTAAAACACAATATAGACCACAAAAAAGTGAAACATTTACTAAAACGCTTCATCACCTCCCATTCATAGTTGTGGCGCACTTCACAACCATGAGTATGATTCTAATCTATGTGGTGTGTTCGATTTTGAGGACCATTAACAATCTAGTACTCTAATACCAAGTTTGTCACAACCAAATCCTAGGGCCTAGATGTGATAAGGTGAATGGAAAACCAAAGGGACCCAAACAAGTCTCTTAGCATATCAATAACACATCCTTGGTTGTGGAAGCAAAGTAAGCAACAACAAGAGGTATAATAAAAAGAGAAGCGGGACTAAGGAAAATCTTTGATAATCATTAGGGTATAAAGAGTCAAGCTTAAGCATATGTACAAATAATATCCAACAACACTTCTAACATGGAATAGAGTAGGGTCCAAGACACTTTCTGTGCTCACCATCATAGTAATAAATGGTCAACATAAAGAAGTCTCAAAGTAGCAAGAGTAATAAAGATAGTGTCCTCGGACTTGAGGACTCACCAAAGCTCAGTTCAAAGGATCGTACAACCCACGTACAAGATTATCAAATTATGCTCTGGTCCCTACGTGGTAATATTATGTAGGCATTGAGTATGCGTTAGTATGTTTGAATGTACTAAGTATGTAGAATACAATGTAATAAAATATAAGTCAACATATTCAAAATTCATAATAATAAGTAATAGATCAGTGAAATCTCAATATGGCATACACGGTCAATATTGGAAGTAAAACATATTTGTAAGTCATTCAACTTGCATAGAACATAATACATATGTGGGAGGAGACCCTAACCGACGAAAGTAAGACCAAATGAGCTACAAGTTGTAATTATGATTATTATCCTCCATTGATAAAGAAGTGTTCTATTTGTCAAGGTAAACCATACTTCACCTTACGGGAACCCATCCAATTTTGGATAAGTAACCCTCTTTACGAGAACCCACCCTATTTAGGAGTGGATTTCATGATAAAGTGCACTAAATGGATCCACTAATATAGAAAGGGTAAAGTATAATCCTATGTTGGAATATAGTTTGAGTAAAGGAGTATAAACCCTTGAAGATAGTCCATGCCGACATCCAATCATCGGTGTTTAATCTAATCCCACGAAATACTTGAAATAATTTTAACTGTAATAACTTGGAAGAAATATGGAAACATGACATGAGTAGCTCTTAAACATGCTTGACCTCTAATGGTGAGCCTAATTTGAAACATGAGAGTAGATCATAATTATACATGAACCCTTGCTTTAACATGAATGGATCACAAGAGGTAAAAATATTGAAATAGGGCTTAACTTGTAACTTGTAAAATCATAGATACTTTTCATGAATTCAATACATACTTGAAAGTCCTTAATCATCATATAGTCACTTGACATGTAAATCATGTAATATATTATCAATAACTTGAGAATTCTTGACTTGACATTTTATCAAACACTTGGTAGGTTCATGATACTAGTTCAAAATCAAGCAAATTCGAGAGTTAAATAAGATGAGAAAACTTAATGCAAATCAACCCACCAATATATCGTAAAAACCTCATGTAGGGTACCTTGAAATCCATCATCAAAACTCATAATAGATCATAGTTCAATAGCTCAAACCATGCATAATCTCAATAGACAAAACTAATTCATAATACAAGCTTGAAATAGATAGTCATGCATAATTAATCAATATTTTATAAAACCCCAACACGATTTATATTCATAATCCATAATAAGAGATACCCATAGATGATACAACTTGAAAATATGTAATTTTCATAAAAAAAGAAGATTAGGCTCCATGGGTGAAAGAACCTAATGGATGAACCCCACATACCTCAAACTTGGATTTTCTTGAGATAACTTGAAGAAAACTTAGATCTTGAGGAGAATCCTTGAGTTCCAAAGCTAAGCTTGAAATCCTTGAAATTTGAGTGAGATATTTGGTTAAGTCTTGTGAGGGTTATGAGTGATATAGAGTTTAAAAATGGCTAAGTATAGGTGTTTTCACGTATAAGAGGGCATGAGGCTATGACCCCAATGCCCTTGGGTGCATAAGAAAAATTAAGGAAAAAATTAACCTATTTCGCGATGTAGACCCATCATAGAGGAATAATTAACACTGATCCATGCAATAGGAGAGTTACGGCTTGGGTGCTGACAAACAATATTTTATGAAAATTAGCAAAAATTATTTTTCACTTGGGTGTTTTAAAATTTGGGCTATCCCTATTTTCCATTCAATATTGCCTCGTGATCGACAATATGAAGTTGGATTTTTGATATCATGCATGGATTTTGAGATATATGGAAATTACGATTATGGGCATTTTTGAAGTATATTTTTGGGGCATTTCAACTGCTTCCAAAGATAATTACCTTGCTAATGACTAAGCTACACTAAGCCTAGCTTAAGTGACCTTCGACCAATAGGGGACTTTTAGAAAACTGCCATAGGCCCACAAGCTACTCTCCTACTAAAAGTCAAGCCCAACTACTTCTATCCAAGATTTGCTAAGCCGGTAGGTGAACAACAAACACAAATAACTACGTAAAGATGACCCCACAACATGGACTCCACTTAACTAACAATACAGTTACCAAGTATAACAAAACCAATAATTTTAAGTTGAAACACCACCTTCTAAGACTAACCCCTCTACTGGAAGCTAAGAAAATGCCAAGTTAAAAGGCAACAATAGGCTTCATCAAATGATTGATAATAGCTCAACAACACCAGTTTTAATCAACTAACACTGTAACTATCAAGTATGCCAAATCAAGTTTCCATAGGATAATCATAATCTTAAAACACCACAAATTACTTTGACCTCTAACTATAGATAAGTCTTCTAAGCAACTTCATCCTCAACACAAGCCACAACTCTAAAGCCTGAAATAACCTCGGGATACCACCATTTTAACTCTAAATCACTACTCCTTAACCTTCAAACCTACCACTACTAACATGGAAAACCAACCATAGCATTGACTAGGGAAAGCAAGGGACCACCATCCTAATTCCTAGCTAGCTAAACAAATTCGCCAAAATGCTTAAAGAAAATGTAGGTACCCAAAAAACTAAATCTTATAGTACCACACTCGAGGAAAAGACTAGGAAAAAGATAGAAAGCAGTCAACCAAAACTATGATGATCCGCCTAAGTCTATCCCACCCAACGCATGCCATAACCTATAGCCACTAGTTTTAGTCCACAAAATTGAGGGAACAACATGAAACTAGACAACATCTAAATCTAATAAGTACAACTAAAACTCCAATGATTACTCCTATATCACAAACTACACTAGGAAGCAACCACAGTTAAAGTAAGAAAACAATGATAAGAAGGAAACAGCTAAACTAAGCACATCCAGAAAGCCAAAATAGAAAACCAACTAGGGCAAGTGAATTAAGCACAAACTATGAATGCTATTCTACCACTATGGAAAATATAAATTCAATATTAAAATGATCCTAAACTAAAAGAAATGAACTAGAACACCAAATACATACTTTATCTACTACTAAAGAATCTTCTACAGGAGTTAAAACATATAGCGATGTTGCTAGAGGCTCGGGGCACACCCCCAAATAAGGAGAAATATAAATAGATGCATAGGAATAGGTTTAAAAAAAATGACACTAGTTGATGGCATAGAGAAATCATACCTGTAATGATATTATCCAATGCGTCAGCCACTTACCTCACTAGAGTTGTATAGAAATGGTCGTGGCAGCCTTCTCCTTGGGTGTCACCTCTACCACCTTACTTTTTGCCCCTAGAACCCTGTTGATCACATCCAGAACTATGTTGTTCACCCTTATGGTCCTGATCATGACCCCCTATCTCTAGATGAAGGTGCTGGTGCTGAGGCTGAGTAGGTTACCTGTGAAGCACGATACACCGTTCTTCATTGAGGGTAATATCTGGATCTATGATCTAACTCTCTATAATCATAACATCCCTGGGAAGATTGGTTGGAAGGATATCGATCGATACGACATATGGTACTTATCTCTGAGGCTCTGAATACCTGATTGGCTATATATGAAAACCTGGCCTACCCCAAAGTTGTCATAGCTCTATCATTCACCGCTTGCTCGGTAACATAAGGAGGACCACCCTGAATGGAGACATCTTAATATTGTCTACCACCTTTTGAAGCCTGAAATGAAGCATAAACAGGGCGACTGGACTAGCCCTACTAGAACCTCTGTTGTGATTTATCATAATGCTCTATGGGGCTATACCGAGTCCTACTATAACTGCCCTAGTGGAGGGCCCTCTTGTTATTGCCCTAATGGGCCTCACTATGATACTACTCAATGCTATGAGTATGATCAATAATATCTAGAAAAGGGCAACCCATTATAACCAACAACTGAGTCTTAATCCTCAGTTGTGTCCTTAATCCCATATAAAAAACATCTGATCCTTTCCTTCTTAATGGGTAATATTATAGTGACATGCCTTGAGAGTTTGTGAAAGTTGGCCTCATACTAGGACACAATTATGGTGCCCTACTCCAACCTCAAGAACTAATAATGGATCTTATCTCTGAGGCTCCTATGGATGAATTTGGACAAGAATGCCTCCAAAAGCTCTATCTACGACATCGATGGTGACTCAACTGGTCTAGTGTCCATATAAGCATGCCATTATTTCCTGAAAAGCCCATCAAGTTGTTATGTGGAAAAATTATCCCCTTGAGACTCCAACAACCTTAGAGTATGAAGTCTATCTCTACAATTCATTAGGAACTCATAGGCATCCACTCAAACTGCCTATGAAAACTCGGTAGAGCCAATTTAAGAAAATATCTAATCACCATCTAATTTTGAAATGCCATAACCTCCTCTGTAATATCTGGATGAGAAGCGGGAAGCACTGGGACTAAGTGCCCTCCTAGAGTGAGAGCTGGAGGCCACTCTTACTTAACTAATGGCACTGGAGTTACAGGCTGATCCTATAGTGCTAGAGCTTGCAACACACCCCTAAAGGCTATAAGTAACTTAAAAACAACTACTTGGAGTACATGAGTCAAAACAGGTGTAGCTGGGAGAAGTATTGAACCCATTCCTACTGGCTAGGAGGAATATTGGCTTTTAGGTGCTCATATACGCGGTCTAAAGCGACATCTCTAATTGAGACTAGTGTTGCGCCCCTACTCCTACCTCATGGTTGACCCCTAGGCCTAGTTAGGGACCTATTTGTAGCCTCGAGTGCATTAGCACCATGAGGGTCACCATGTATGTGGGCCATACCCAATGAAAAGTAATGCTAATAAGATCTCACGAAACTAACAAAAGACACACTACCAAGGTGATACATTTATGAGGCATATTCCTAATAATATCCCATAGCCTTCTTAAGATAAGTTACGTTCATCTCCATACCTATTGGTTGGACTCTACTGGATGTTAGATTTATACAAGTGAGATCAATGAACCTTGGGCTCTGATATCAACTTGTCATAATCGATATCTTAAGTCATGATGGCACCTACATATTCCACTAGCAGAGAAGCTTGCCAATAACTCGAAACTGCTAGTAATGGCTGTGAGGGAAGAAAACTAACTAGAATAATAATAATAATAACAAGGAAATCAACAACCATAGATAGTACTTATGAACAACAAAAAGGATCCCTCTAAGAACCTAGAAGTCATGTGTACAAAGATACTAGGATAAAATATACATCCCTTAACTAGGACAAAATAATTTATACACATATATAACTACAAAGTTAAAGCAAAAGATAGGACACAAGTTCATGTGGAGTTGGATATGATCGAAGAATGCCCAATGCTCGTCCAAGTTTCTGAAAATAACTACTACTAGCTAAAAAGATCAACGTCGCTAACTCGTGCTCATACCTACATCACATAGCTGATGTAGAGTGTAGTATGAGTAGTAGAATAAGATCCCCAATAGGCATCATACGAGCTAAGTAATAACAATAAATCTAGAAAGAGAACTGGAATATACCATAACAAAGCAAAGTAAAAGTAGTGAAGACATATACGCGGGTCTAAAATGCAAATAAAAACATAAGTCCTATACCTAAACTGAGCCTCCATAAGCCCAGAAGATACACCCCTGCATAATGCTAAAGTAGAAGTAAGCACACAAAAATACTGCCAAGGAATGGTGAACCTTTGGTAGTTTCAAAGCCACTAGAGAGCGAACTCCCTCGAACTTTGATGGAAGACAGCATCAAACCTATACCTCTAATCCTTGAAAGTACAAGTGAACTTTAACCACAGGTGTATCCTGAACCTCTAGAACATCCTAAGCCTAGGGCCTAGTAGTGACCCGATGAATCTAAAACATGAAAGCAACCCAAACAAGTCTTTTAGCATATCTTTTGCATATTCGTGGTTACAGAATATAAAAACAAGTATCAATAAATAATTCTAGGGGAAAAGGGGCTCATGACTCATGCTATGGGGATAAATATGGGAAAAAGATTTGCATGAATCACATAGCAAATAATGACTAAGGAGTAAGTATGACTCAAGCTATGAGGAAGAAGGGGCTTAGGACTTTCATCACTTTCCATCATCATCAATAACATAAAATAGCATCACATAGGGGATAGTAACTAAACAATAAGATCCATAAAAGCTCAAACATCACATATGAGTACATAGCATAGCATGGTATGGTATCCAACAACACATTTACGAATGAATAAGATGGCGGCCAAGACATGTCCAAAGCTCACCCTCAACATAAAAGGTAAAGTACTAGTGTCTTAACATAGGCAAGAATGAAACCGAATATTATCCCCGAAATGGAGGACACACCATAATAACCATGTTTACGAATCAAACCTAGCCATATGAAGGAGGATAAATAGGATCTCTAGTCCCTACATGGTTAGATCATATAATAAAAAAGTATGCGTTAGTACTTGAAATATACTAGTATGCGGGATGCAATGCAGTAACAGATAATAAGCTTTATAACAAGATGCATAATCATATACAATAAAATATAAGCTCAATCTGACATGCGTGAGAATGTTTTGAAGGAAAATATATGAAACTAACATCCTATCAGCATATATATGTAGGGGGAGGGGTTTAGACCATAATCAACATATAAGACCAAGTGAGCTACTACTTGGAATCCAATATAACCCACTGCATTGGTACGAGGAAGCTACTTGCCATTATAGAACTCTGCCATATAGCATTGTATCATAAAACAATAAAAATGGATTATGTGACTCCACTAGTTTAGCCTACAAGTGCTTTTATGATGGCACATAGTTAATGAGAAGAGGAGACTTTATATAAGGATCGCTTAGGTTGATCTCCTACCTCCTAATCTCATTTGGTGCTAAGTCATTTCCACGAAAAACATTGGAAAACATATGCATAATTATAATCATTCATAAACTTTAAAACTATAACATCACGATCATATATATATATATATATATATATAGAGAGAGAGAGAGAGAGAGACAGAGAGAGAGAGAGAGAGACTAGATCATCTAAGCATTATGATCTAACATGGGATCCATCTTTTGGTGAGAATGATCCTTTCAATATTATAATAATTCATAAACATTAGGGTCTGAAGTCACCCCCATCATTAGAACTCATTCATTATTAGAAAAATTTAATATGATAATTGGGTGGGATCATGCATGCAACTTTAAATCAAGTAACTCAAGAGGACCATACTTGAAAGTAGTGCAATTCATCAATTTAAATGATTATTAAAACAACCCACCATTATCGTACATAAGAAATCAACATTGAAACTTGAAGGAATTTGTAAAATAGGTTTAGGGACTCGATGGGCGGAAGAACCTATGGATGAAGAAATCTATATACCTTTGATCTTTGAAACTTGTGAAAGATGACCTGAAAACTTTAAGAATCTCATTTTGAAGCTTCGTATTCAATGGAGGAAGCTTGATCTCCAAGAAATTGAAGAGATTTGATGGAGGATTTTTAAAGAGAAGTTTGAGAGAACTTAAGAGTGTTTAGAGAGAGAATTAGGTCAAAAAATAAGAGAGTTTAATGTAATTATGTACATAACGGTGTTGGGACAGGTCCCAACTAACTTTCCAGTCAACAAATAAAACGTGAAAAAAATTTAATTAAGGGGAACTAGACGTGCTCTTGTCGTGCACCCTACTGGTTAGTGCAATTTCATCTGAAAAATATTTTTCGATATGGATGACCTGAAAATCGAAGGTGACCTTTATCCTTCATAATTTTAACTTTTGAAAAAGAATACGAAGTCAAAATTGCAAAACAACCTATGGATTTTAACATATTCAAAAAATATATCATAGGGCCTTTGTGAGCTACGTTGAGGAGTGTTACAACATCTAATCCCTAAAGGTGCAAGTGGCATTTAATTTGGTTGTATATAGGGCCTATAATCCTTGAAAGTACAAGTGTCCTATAACCATAGTTATAGCCTGGACCTCTAATCCCTGAAGGTGCAAGTAGCCTTTAACCCGGTTCTATCTTGACCCTCTAATCCTTGAAAATGCAAGTGGCCTCTAACCTGTTCGTAGTTAAGACCTCTAATCCCTAATAGTGAAAGTTATCTCTAACTCAATTATATCTCATACCTCTAATACCTGAAAGTGCAAGTGGCCTCTAACTCGATTATATCTCGGACCTCTAATCCCTGAAAGTGTTGATCGTAGATATCATGATGGAATTGATAGCCAAACTCTATCTGTTTACTCCATGGTTAAAGGATAGGTAGTCGATAACAAGGGAAGGGGGCAAAGCCGGCCTTTGACCATGGATGGGTTCTCCCAGAACTCTCGTATAACCAGCGATCATCTCTTAAGCCAAGCAAATTTTGATATTCAATGAAGACGTTCCAATGAGATAAAATGGGACTTATGGATAATCAGGTTTCCAATGGCATTACTTCCCATCTAAGGCTCAATACA
>JAOTQJ010033936.1:0-15755 GCA_025642045.1 Solanum sejunctum
TATCTATCTATCTATCTATCTATCTATATCTATCTATCTATCTATCTATCTATCTATCTATCTATCTATCTATCTATACATATATATATATATATTCCACCAATTAATCAATTATCTAAATTTACCTGTAAACTCTATAAACATAATTATCGAATAGTCCAAAATATTCATTTAAAATTTTCGAGAACGATAGTTTATAAAAATAAGAGGGCTACTTATCTAAATGACCTAACAGGGCGTTACACCTTCCTAGAAGGTGTCAATGTAGATAAGGTACTCCAACACTTTTTATTATTTATATTAAATGTACAATTTTATTTATTTAAAATTTTGAATAAATATATGACTTTTCTTTTAAAAATTGAAAGTTTAAAGTTTTTTTTTGTCACAACCCAAACTAGGTCCTAGATGTGACAGAATAAATGGAGAACTCGAAGGAACCCCAAGCAAGCCTCTTAATGACACATCCTTGGTTGCGAAAGCAATTAAACAATAATAAAAGAGTAGAAATAAGGGCATAGGGACTAAGGGAAAACCTTCATTTCATAAAACATCAAGAGATTCAAAGAGAGTCGAGCTTATAGCATCATTACATACTTGTCTAGCAACACCTCTAAACATGGAACTTCGCAGGGGCCAAGAAAAGCAACTAGGCTCACCCTCATAATAATGATAATAGGTAATCCAAATATACAATATATAATCTAAACATAAGCATAAGAGAAGATAGATATTATCCCCAAACTACGCTCTCACGAAAAGCTAACTTGAAAAATCCATCTACCCATGTGCAGGAGAATCAATAGGAGCTTTAGTTCCTACATAGTGATATCATATAGGCATAAAATATGCATTAGTACGTTTGAATGTACTAAGTATGTAGGATGCAATACAACAAGAGATAGGAAGCATATTCAGAATGCATAAGCATAAGCAAGAGATAGTATAATATCAATATGACATGCATGATCAATGCTTGAAGTAAAACATGGTTAGCCATAATCGATAAATATTAACTCAATGTAGAGTATAGGTATGCTCAACCCCTACAGATACATGTTTGGGAATGGCCAAATAGTTACCCACTCACTTTACGATATAACCCTTTTTTGAGAGTGTTGGCGATACTCCTACTTTACGACATAGTCCTTTGATGCCTCTTACCTTATGATATAATGCTTTTGGTAAGAGTCATGATTTATTCTACCTTATGGCATGGCCTTATCGGTAGAAGTCCTTAAGTATCCTTACCTTTGACATAATCTTTTTGGTAAGAAAGTGCGTGCACTTACCTTATGATATAATCTTATCGGCAAGAGATATCCTATCTTATGGCATGTTTTTTTGGTAGGTTATCCCTACCTTACAATATAATCTTTTAAGTAGGAACCATGAGTCATTCTACCTTATGGTACGGCCTTTTCGGTAGATTATTTGTGGTAACCCTTGTGGGAGGATGCCACTTCTATACAAGTGGGTAACACTTGTGGCAACCCTCATGAGAGGATGCTACTTTTGTATGCTCTAAGCTTACATAATCCTTACTAATGTATAAAGAATTTAACATGTGACATATTAATCATATTTAAGTAATGAATTCAAAATAGTGAAAGGTATAGGATCTTGTTCTAAAGGTAGTTTAGTTGATTTCTAGCTCAAGTTCTTGGCGTAAGTAACTTGCAAGTAATTTAAACTACTATCTTGAGAGATATTTATATATTGCACATACTGTTGCAGCATGCTGAAAAGTATTACCACTATTAAAATCTAAGACATAAAATGTACTAGTTTCTGTCTGATACAATCATCTTAACATAACTGGTATTTTAATATAGAAACAAGTTCCTTGGCTCAAGTTTAACTAAACAAGATAAAACTTAAAGTTACAAACTATGGTTCCATAATTTACCCTAGCCTTTTAAATTTATGCATACATATGCAACAGAAAAAACATGTACATGTCCCAAAACTACTATAATATATATGTCTTGATGCAAATGTGTTCTTCTCCACAACTCCCAAAATTTATCTTCAATGGCCATCCTCAAGCATCATCTCGGGTACTCCCTACGATAGAAATAACTATTGCTAAGCATAAAGCTTAGTGGTGCAAAAGCTAAAAGCTGAGAACCTTAAATCTGTCAATTTATCCTTCTTAATTCAAAGAGAAACACAATTAGAATATAGTAAATAGACCAAGTGAACAAATACATCAATAGTTTCAAGTAGGATATTTGAAGATCTAAGTATCAAGGGTTCCTGGAAACAATTTTCACAAGACATTCAAATGACAAGTTTTGCCAAGTATGTAAGTCATGCCATCACACCAAACATAATCAAGTATCAAGACGGACCAAAGTCCTATATCAAGAAGGGTGCCCAATTATCAAGAGAACCAAGAAACATATTAAGAGTGTCTTTCTAGTTCATGCATAAAATGGACTGCATCAATACTTAAAAAAAATTCACAATCAAGATGGAAATTAATTCGAATAAGAGGTATGCCAATGATGATAAAGTCATAACCACAAGATGAACAAAGTCCACAAGGATGTCAAGTGATCAGGCAATTCATACAAATAGGCGAATTAAACAAGTTCCTTTCAAGTCCAAAAATATATCAAAAAAAAATAAATAAAATGACAACAACATAGTTGAGATACCAAGATATTATTCAAATGTATCAGTAGGTAACAAAGGCACAAGAACAAAGTTTTATATGAACCTAAACCTTTTAGCACACAACCGACCATACCGATTTCAAGTCGTGGATCTATACGACATTAGATTCTTCAATCAAATTTCTTAAGATTGTACAAGAGTGTGAGCACCTTAATACTCATTTATATGCTCATCTAATATTCAACACTTTCAACAGGTATAAACTAACAAGATAAATGCCATAACTGAGTCCTATTTCTGCAAATCATACTCTTATCAGTAGCTTTACTGCCTTGCAACACATCTAGATTTTAAATTGATAAATGGACAAACTAGGCTTTCTAGTCTATAAGAAAACTGTAGGTATATGAATATAGGCTGGAAATTATCAAGAATTACTTCAAAATACTCTTTGTACAAGTACTTATAATCGAAACACTAACAACACACCACTAGGGATTTATATGTCAAAACTCTGGATAGAACTTGTCCTACCTTGTGTCCATTATTTTGAATCCATAATGACCAAATTAGGTCCCAGAATGATCATAAGAATTGTAGATACACGTCTTGGTATTATAAATAACTAAGAAGCATCAGAAATTACAGCTAACACATCATTATATGATTACAATACTAACAATAGTACATAGAAGGCTTCTCAGACAAAAAACTGGCTAGTACTTTCACTATGTTCCACGCTTTCTTTCGATACCATACAAGTAGATTCAGATTTTTACATAAGCATAAAAGTTGTAGGTATGTGAATTAGCTTTTCAAATCATGTTTACACACTAAAAATACAGCTATATACAACAAGATATTTCACAATTACTACACACTATGCAATTTAAAGACAAAATTAAACTACTTACCAAAGCTTAGGGGATTTCTCAAATTTGCTCCAAGAAACTGATTTTATAAGGTTTAATATAGTCAATAAACTGACTTACTTTGGGGAAAATATGTTTTACATCAAAAGCATGTTAAAAGAAAAATTATCCAATAAGGTGGCTACCCAAATTTTTCCTTTTTCACTTCTTATTTATTTTGGTCACATATTATAATTATTATTAAGGCTTGTTTTTAACATGTATAATTACATAAAAGTAAATATAATTGCACTAAAACAAACTCCTCCCTCATTCTTTTCTACGATTCAAGAAACCGATTTCATTAATGACACAAACTCAAGTCAAAGAGTTGTGAAGTAGGAATTGATTTTATCTTGAGGGAATACCTTTTTAAAAGTGAATACATTTTTTTAATAATAAGGGCATTACATTATCCCTACCTTACGATATAATCTTTTAGGTAGGGGTACCTATTAGCTCATCAAACTATCACATTCAAGTATCAAGAAAGAACTCCTCAATTTTCCCAACAACACAATAAACATGAGAGCCCAACAATTCACATGCAATGCCATAGACACTTTACATGATTTAAACACACATAGATACATTCCTTTCATCATCATAAGCAACTTGAATCATAATCCATGTAATAGATGATCAATAACTCAACAATCCTTAACAAGATATTTTATCAAACTCTTGGTGGGTGTGCAATGCTAGTGTAAAACTATGCAATTCAAGAGTGAAATCATGCAAGAAAACTTAAAGTAAATCAACCCACCAATACTTGGTAATATCCTCATGCAACATACGTTGAAACCCTTTATCAAATCTTGAAATAGATATTAGATTCATAGCTCAAAACATGCTCAAACAATCACACTTATGAAACCCCTACATAGTTCATAGTCAAATTCATAGTAAATAAAATTCATAGTACATGAAAGGACCTAATGGTTGAAACCCACATACCTTATCCTTGAAGAATTCCTTGATAGTTTGAATGGAGACTTGAAGCTTGAGTGATTTCCCTAAGATCTGGAATGAGATTTGACACTTGAATTTTAGGTGAAATAATAGTCTAAGTGTTATAGAGGGTTTTGGGGAATGTCTTGTATGATATGAAATTCTGTATAGTATTTGTCTGGGTGCTCTATCGGCACCAATCACGGCCCTTGGGGTGGGTCATGACAGAAGTGGTATCAGCACTGGCCATAAGGGTTTGAGATTAATAAGGATAAGTCTTCTATATTTTCATGGTTCCAAGGTGGATAAAGATCCAATAGATTTAATTGAAGAGGCTTATTAGATCATTACAGTCAAGTCAAGTGGGAGGAATTCAAAAGTGCATCCTTGGATCAATTTTTCCCGTTAGAGCTAAGGGAGGTGAAAGTCCTAGAATTCATAAACTTAAAGCAAGGACACATGAGTATGTGAGAATACTCCCTCAAATTTAATCCACTATCTAAGGATGCCTCGTCTATGGTAGAGGATCCTTGAGCAAGGATGAGCAAATTTATATCGACATGTCAGCCTTGGTATCAAAGCAGTTCAAAATAGCTATACTTGTGAAGGTAATGGATATCTCCTAATTAATAACCTATCCAAAACAAATAGAAGAAGACAAGTTGAGGGATATGCCAAGGAATCCAAGAGGGCTCAGATGGATGGTGGTGGATTCTCCCACCTAAGTAGTGGAGGCAAGGATAGATTCCAATGTGGCTAAAAGAAAGGAGGCCAAGGATCTACCAGCTCTCTTCCTCCCAAGTGCAACAAAGACAAAGGGAGCTAATCCAAAGCCCTGAGGAGCAGTAGTACTAGGCCCCAAGGCTAAGGTACACATGATCAAAGTGCTCTAAGGACCAATCAATTCTATGTTCTTTAATACTACCAAGAGGTAGAAGAGGCTCCGGATGTGGTTACCAGTATGTTAAAAGTTTATGATTTTGATGAATATATATTCTTATATCTAGAGCAAATTTGTCTCTTGTTGCCCTATTCCCTTCTAATAGATTTTTCGCATATCTCGAAATCCTTAATGAACTTTTGAAGTATAACCCCATAGGAAGTCTATAGTTGCACAAAAGGTCTATAGAAATTGTCCTATATCCATTTTGCATAAGCTTATTCCTTGTTACTTGATAGAACTCCCTATGGTTGATTTTAATATCATACTTGGGATGGATTGGTTGCATGCTTCATACACTTCTATAGATTGATGAACTCGTAGGGTCAAATTTCAATTCCCAAATAAGTCTATTCTTGAGTGGGAGGGTAGTAGTTCCTTATGTAGAGGTCGATTTGTCTCATATCTAAAGGTTTGGAGAATGATCTCTAAGGGCTGCATATATCATCTACTGATGGTTAGAGACATCATTTCCAAAGTCCCCTATCATAAGTTGGTTCCTATTAGATTTGAGTTCCTCGATGTCTTTCTGAATAAGTTACCTAGTGTTTCTCACAAAAATGAAATTGAATATTGCACAACCTCTTGTCGGACACTCAAAGTATCTGGTGGTGTTAAAAGAGTTAAAGGAACAATTGAGAGATTTGTTGGAAAAGAGTTTTATTAGACCTAGTAGGTCTCTATGGAGTTCCCCGATATTGTGTGATGACTCGACCTAGGGCGAAGTGATCACACGGTGAATGAGATACCCAAAGCCACCTCTCTCAAGACATCTTAAGAATCGTAAGCATTCATAGGCCTTCAATAAAAATGAGTTAAAAAAACTAAGGGAAAAGGCTATGGGCCATTTAAATAATGAAGCAACATATAAAAAATAGTGGAAGTAACTGCCATCATTTTGTCCATAAGCGTACTAATTAAATCATAGATAGATGGGACTGAAAATGATTGTTCTCCATCTAATAGAAAAAAATCCAAAACAATGCAACATAGAAAGTAAATGCCATAAAAGGCTACAAATACATATTGGACGCTAAGTACTAACAATGAGCCAGTGGAGGAGTGCCTATCTTTACATGGTTAAACTATGAGGAAAAATACACATTAGTACATTGGAATTTACTAAGTATGTGAGATGCAGCGCATGTACAAGATTGTAATGCCATCGCTCTTAAATATAACATACAAGTATACATAAGGTAAAAGATACATAAAGTGTGCTCAAACATGCACAAGGAATATAGCTCAAGATGAATATGAATAAATGCACAAAAAAGTACCTGTACTAAAAAATATCATAAGTGAAACACTGCAATTGTGCTTCGAAAATACCCATAATCGTAATTTTTATATATCTCAAAATTCGTGCATGATATCAAAAATCCAAATTCATATTCTCGATCAGAGGGTAAAATTGAGTGAGAAATGGGCATAGTCCACATTGTAGAGGACCTATAGTGAAAAATAAGTTTTGCTAATTATTCAAAAACCAGTAGTTGTACATGTTTGGTCCTTGACGCGGACCCATCGCGAACTAGTATTAGTTTTTCCTTAATTTTCTGTTTTAGTCTAAGGGATTGGGTTCATGGCTCCATGTCCATTTACATGTGAAATCTCTCATACTTAGCCATTTTTTAATTCTATATCACAAAAACTCTCTCTAAAACCTCTCCAACACTTTATCAAAATTTCCATCCAAATACAAGGATTTCAAGCTTAACTTTAGAACTCAAGGATTCACTTCAAGCTCTAAGTTTCCTTCAAGCTCATATGAAGAAAACCCAAGTTTAAGGTATGTGGGTTTCATCCATTGGGTCCTTTCATACATGGAGTCCAATCTTCTATTATATGAAAATCTACATGATTTCAAGTTTGTCTAATTATGGTTATCTATTATTATGAATTATGAGCACGAATTATGTTGGGTATTTATCAAATATTGTTGATTATGCATGACTATTTAATTTAAGCTAATACTATGAGATGATCTTTGTCTATTGAGACTATGCATGATTTGAACTATGAAAGCTATAAACTATAATGAATTTTAGAGATGGATTTCATGATACCCAAATTGGGGTTTGTTACTATGTTGGTGGGTTGATTTTAAATTGATTTACTCATCCTGTTACACTCTTGAATTAGATAATTTTAAACAAGCATTATGGGTCCACCATGTTTTTGATAGAATGTCAAGTCAAGAATTCTTAATTTATTGATGATCTATTTCATGATTTACATGTCAAGTGACAATATGATGATCAAGGGCTTTCAAGTATTTATTAAATTCAGGAAAAGTATCTATGATGCTACAAGTATCAAGTTAAGCCCTACTTTAAGATTTTTACCTCTTGCGAACCGTTCATGTTAAAGCAAGAGTTCATGTATGATTATGATCTACTCTCATTTAGGCTCACCATTAGAGGTTAAACATGTTTATGAGATACTCAAGTCATGTTCTTAAAAGCTATTCATGTTTTGATTCAAGTATTATTATTTAAAGTATTCTGTGGGATTAGACTTAGCACCGATGGATTGGATATTAGCGTGGACTATCTTCAAGGGTCCATACTTCTTTCCACTATGTTCCAACATAGGATTATACTTTATCCTTGCTATACTAGTAGATCGATTTAGTGTACTTTATGATGAAATCTACCCCGAAATGGGATGGGTTCCCGTAAGGGGGTTCTCCAAAATGGGATGGACTTTCGTAAGCTGAAATATGGTTTACCTTGGCAAGTAGACCACCTCTTTACCAATGAGTGGTAATCATTGGGATTCCAAGTTGTAGCTCACTTAGTCTTACTTTTGTCAATTAAGGTCTCTTGCCACACATTTATTATGTTTTATGCAAATTGAGACTACACCTATCTATTGCTTATTATTATGCATTATGACCATATTGGCTTGTGTCTTGTTGCATTGCATCCTACATGCTTAGTACATTCAGACGTACTAACACATACTCTATGCCTACTTTATGTTACCATGTAGGGATCGGAGCACCTCTCGATCATTCTCCACGTGACTAGTTTGGTACTTCGAAAGATATGATTTGTTGAGTCCTCAAGTCTGACGACACTATCTATGCTACTCTTACTATTTGATATTTCTTTATGTTGAACACTTGATGTTGTGAGGGTGAGACCAGAAAGTGTCTTGGCCCCTGCTCCATTGCATGTTAGAAGTGTTGTTGAATACTATGATGTACTTATGCTTGCATTTGAGTCCTTAATACTTTAATGATTATCAAAGACATACCTTAGTCCCACTTCCTTTATATTATATCAATTGTTGTTGTTTCATTTGCTGTCGCGACCAAGGATGTGTCATTGATATGCTAAGAGACTTGTTTGGGTCCCTTCAGGTTCTAATTCATTGTGTTACATTTAGGCCTTAGGCTTGGGTCATGACAATAAGACCATAAAACTTATGGTAATAGAATGGCACCGGAAATAATATTGTTTTACGTAAAGTAGAGACGATCATAACCAACAATAAGTCCATGTGATCTACTACATGGAATTCAATGAACTCCTTTTGAAAAAGGCCAATTCACTCATTTTATTGTGAAAAGAGGAATATACTTGCCAAGGTATCCAAAAATTAGTAACTTTCAATTGCATCTTTTATAACATGTAGGCCTATATGGATCTATTAGCAAAGCCTACAAGGGCTCCTATGTTGGCACATAATTATGGACATTGAGATTTAACTTTCTACTAACAAAATGAGTCACAATCTCAAGTTCTCTTGATGCTAATTCATCTGATAGAATCTTTAAAACATATCTGAGAATCATAAGCAACAATTAATAAGAGTATCTCAAAACTTAGGAACCACAAAGTGAGGATTGCCCTTCATCTTGGGGACCTAGCTTAACATCCTTAGGGAAATTTTGATCATACATACATCTTTGATTAAACTTAACTTTAAATCTTTTCATTAATGGCCTAATCATAATCATAAATCATATAAAGCTTTACTTTAAAACTAGCTGGGCTACGCTTTTCTCATGGAACAATCATAAATCGCATAAGTCATAGGAAATTACTCCGTATTAAGGAACATCGAAAATGCCCAACCTTTATTGACATTGAGACCCAATGTGGAGTCATCATCAATAGTTGAATCTTGCATATATACTTAGTAAAATAGTTGTAAGGTGTCATTAGTAGCATTTACTAACATAAATATCATGAAATCATCATAATCATGAACATTAACTTAAGGAACTTAAAGAAAAGGAAAATACTTAATAAGGAACTTTATGGGTGAAAGGATACCCATAATTCAACTGACATACCTTGGGGAAATTAGAGAGAAAAATACTTGAAGTCTTTAGGGAAGAATTTAGAAACCCTAGTTTTTGCCTAGCCATGTTCTTGAGAGCCTTTCGTGCCATAAAAATTTAGAGAGTGAAGAATGAAGATTGAATGGAGGAATTAGGGCTTAAATGTTGATAAAAGGTCTCCAAAATGACATAGTTTAGGAAATAAAAGGATGGAAATGACAAAGCTTCTCCACATTAAATTCAACAAAAAAGCCCATATATAGTTCATAAGTCAATCCATGGGTTGTAAGTCTCTGTCATCTGATAACACACCTGAAATTCCCAAAAATTGACTTTACTAGACCCAAAGCTACAAAGCCAAGTTATGGGCCATATAAACACATACAGGTTGTTGTTGGACACATAGAGTCCTTCCATATCCTATGGACTGTATCTCAATTTATAAGCTATCTGATAACTAGTAGGTCACCATTAGGAAAACTTCAAATTTCCTTCATATTTGATAGTCTCATGTATGAACTTATCTATTGATCATGGTCAATCCTACGAGTTTCACTTGGTCCATGGATTACCCCACACTTGAAAAACTTTTCCCCTTCCTAAAGATCTATGTTTAAAAACAAAAACCTATAGGCCATATGTCCATTTACGAGTTGTAATTCACCATGTGGAACTACATTCATTTTCAGGCCAACTTTCTTACACTTAAGGCTTCTAAACTAGGGGTCATTACAATATCTCTCCCTTGAGAATACTCTTCCCCGAATGTAATTAAATACAGACTCTAACGAGTAAACTAGTAGCTAAGAACTAAGTATGCAAGAAAAAATACAAGTTAAAAATCATTTCTTAAATATTGTAGAGTTTGTACTTAAAATATGTCTCAAAATAGTCCATAACCATCAAAATAAATGCCTACATCATGAAAATCTAAAATGTGTGGAACTTGAAGTTTTAGGAAGAATTCCTTAATACCTTAGGCTTGAGTAGAGGGGAATATAAGTGTATAACACTTCATCATATCTGGTTTTGCTTCCCATGTAGCACCCTTAATTGTTGTTCTAGGATTTCAACTAGTACTTCTTCATAACTCAAATCCTCTTCAATGTTTACATCATGCAAAGGATCTATGGAACATGGGTCACCTATGAAATCCTCAATATCGATATGTGGAAAACCGGATGAATCAAATGCAACTCATTGTGTAGATCCAACTCATATGACACATTTTCCACTCTTCTCACAACCATATAGGGTCCTATAAATGTTGGACTCAACTTTCCTTTTTTATTTAACTATATCATACCTTCATCAGAGACACCTTCAAATAGACCAAATCACAAACTTAGAAGTCAAATTTCCTTCTTCAAACGTTGAGTAGGACTTTTTTCAGGTTTGGACAGTTTACAATTCTCTCTTATGCTTTTTATTTCTCCAAAGAATTCATCACCAAGATTGGTCCTATTAATGACAACTCACCGACTTAGAACAATAGGCAATCTACATGATCTACAATACAACGCTTCAAAGGGCACCATACAAATACTTGAATGAAAGATATTGTTGTAGGGAAACTTGATAAGTGGAAAATATTCATTTTAACTCCCATTAAACACCAACATACAATATCTCAACATATCTTATGATGACTTAATAGTCCTTTAGGCTTGCCCACCGATTTTGGGGATGAAAAGCACTGCTCAATTTCACCTTAGTGCCAAGTCCTTTTTGAAAAGACATCCAAAATTGAGAAGTGAATTGAACTCCATCATCTGACATGATGGAGAAGGGAATTCCATGCAACCTCACTAACTCTCCGATATAGAAACAACATAGTCTTCTGCACCGAATGTAGTCTAGACCGATAAGTGATGTGCTATCAAAATATAGCACTTTTGATGCTTAAAACTTGAAATTTTGTGTGTTCTCAATGCGATTTTAGTGAGTTTGATGTGTTTTATGGTTGTTTTAAAAGATTTAAGTGTTGACATTGATTTTGGGAAGATTATGATGAAGTTACTAATTTTAATGATGTACAAGACCCTTTACGGGCCGTAGAGGAGGTCTCATGTACAATTCCAGTGAAAGATAGATTTTCTAAAGTTTATCCTATGAGCATGCAGATGGGTTAAAAAGTATTTTATGAGTTGTAGATCATGTCTCGTGTCCTCAGGATCAGAGAAAGAGGACTTTTTGAATTTTCATCAAACCAAACCCCCTATGAGTTGTAAAACCTTTTACAGGACGTAGAGGGGTATCATAGAACATAAGTCCAATTTTGCATCAATAATGTAGAAAAACCCGGATACGGGCGGTAAGCCATTGTATGACACGTGAATTAGTTCATGAAGTTTGTCAACACAATTATCCTATTCAGTTTAGGACTTGTAACTTCAACATTATAAATAGGGGTTTAGGTTATTTTTCTTAGGGACTTTGTGAAACGACCCCAAAAAGTTCCCAAAAATATGTCTCAAAAGTACCCATAATTGTAATTCTCTTATATCTCGAATTGGGGATATTTAAACACCACTCCTCGTAGCTCGGAAAGACCCTATGATGTATTTTCTTTAAATATCTCACAATTCATGTAAAATTTCACAAATCCAATATCATATTTTGGTGCAATGGGAAAAATTGAGTGGGTACATGAGTACCTACAAGGTATACTTCATCTGTGCCAAGAAAATAATTTTTTGGCGAAACTTCATAAAGACAGTAGCTGTCCGCGATAGATTCGCTATGCAGACCTAACGTGGACTAATTCAAAAACTTTTGAAAATTGTTCTTCTTACACCAGGGCAATTGGGTAATAAACCTATACCTATATACATGCAAATTTCTCATTGTTAAGCTATTTTGAGCCCTAAAAACCAACCAACAACATCTTAATTCCTTTCTAATCTTTATTAAGTTCTTCATCCATTCTAAAGGTTTTCAAGAAGTCTTGTTGGAATTCAAGAAAACCAAGCCATGTCCCAAGTCGTCCTCAAGATTCAAGAGTCCGAAAACACTCCCGAACCTAAGGATTTCATTCAAGCATCAAGCCTCCATTTCAAATCTTCTTCAAGATACTCTCCAAAGTAAAGGTATGTGGTGTTGAGCCATTAGGTCCTTCTACACATGGTGTCTAAACCCTTTTTTTACTAATATTACATGATTTAAAGTGGATTCTCCATGTGTATCTTGTATATTGAGAAATTTACTGCACAATGATTTATGTTTTTGAAAGTATAGTTATTTTTGCATGTTTTGAGTTCTAGATCATGGATCTAATGTTGGATTTGATGTGAATGTATTTGGGATGTGGCAATGTGTTGTTTGATGGTTTTATAAAAGATTTTCATGCATGATTTCATTTGTAACTTGAATGGTCTTTTATCCCTATTTCACACTCCCAAGATGTTTGATAAAATATCAGATTAAGGTTTCTTGATTGAAGGTTCAAAGTATGAGATATGATATGATTGATGTTATGATGATGAAATGAGCTTTGTATATGATATATTCTATATAAATAGTTATATTATACCATGCCCGATCCAAATAACCTAGTTGAGGAGTTAATATCTCAACCACTAGGGTGATGGGTGCTATCATCACTAACCTTGACGAGGGCTTCATACCTTACACACTAGGGTAATGGGTGCTATTATCAATAACCTTGATGAGGGAGTTGTACCTCATATACTAAGGTGATGGGTGCTATCATCGTTAACCTTGATGAGGGGTTTGTAGCTCACACACTAGGGTGATAGGTGCTATCATCACTAATCTTGATGAAGGGTTTGTACCTCACACACTAGGGTGATGGATGCAATCATCACTAACCTACCAATGGGTTTGTATTTTGAAAATCTAGTTTGCTCTCTTCTAGACATATGATACACAGTATGAGAATGATTTACTTAATCATGTTTTACTTGTGCATTGATCATACATGCCATATTATTATATTATGCCAATTGCCTATTCTTATGCATTTTGATTATGATGCTTATCTATTGTTGCATTGCATCCTACATACTTAGTACATTCAAACGTACTACCACATACTCTTGACTATATGATATTACCATGTAGGAACTGAAGCTCCAGTTATTTCTCCTCTTGGCTATACAGATTGTTTAAGTTAGCTTTTAGTAAGTCCTCACATCCGGGGACAATATTTATCTTCTTTCGTGCTTATGTTTATGTTACATCTTGCATATTTTGGAATACTTATGGCTATGAGGGTGAGTTTTGTGTCTTATGTTGGCCCCTGCTAAGTTTTATGTCTAGAGGTATTTTTAGAAAAGTTATGTATTTGATTGAGCTTTGATTCTTTTATATTATTCAATGGTTTAGCTCTTTCCCTTAGTCCCAAATCCCCTTGTTTATTCTTATCTATTATTGTAATTTTTAATTGCTTCCACGACCAAGGATGTGTAATGCTATATTATGAGGGTTGTTTGGAGTTCCTTCATGTTCCCCATTCGTCGGTCACATCTACGCCCTAGGCTTGGGTGGTGATAAAGATGCTATCAGAACACTAGCTTTATAGATCCTCAGAGTCCAATAACCCATGTCGATTAGAGTCTTATTCATGGTTGTGTTGTGCACCACAACTACGAGTAGGAGGCTGTGAGATATTTTAGTAAATGTTTCCCTTCTTTATAGTTTATGTCGTCCTTTAGAAGTAAGATAGGGTTTCCCCCTCTAACGAATGTTCTTAACTCTTCTAGTTAATCATGCTGCTTCAAAGAGGAGGGCAAAGGAAGGTAAGTTGAAGGTTTTGATATTGATAGATCTAAGTTTCAATATTTCTTTCGCTAGTACTTTTGGTTGCTAGTGGGCTTCTTGTGTGTCCCAAGTTTTGATGTGAACCTTTGGTGTTTATCTCTTGCTTGGGTACATTATTGCTAGAAAGGTTATAGGTATTGATTCAGGTTTATATTGCGTTAGTTCGTGCTTGTGGCTTATTGGAGTTGGCATGGTGGATTTTGATGTCATTATAGGAATGGAATGGTTGCTTGCATATTATGTCTTCATTGATGATAAAACCCATCGAGTTGGATCTTGACTCCTTAATAAGCCCATCTTTGAGTGGCCCGGTGGTTAAGTGGTAGCAAAGGAGTTAGGTCTATTTCATGCCTTAAGGTACAATTAGTCTAAGGGGTTGCATATATCACCTTGTGGGGTTTGGAGGTGTTGAACCAAAGTTGTTTTGTTTATGGAATTGTTATTGGTGGTAGATGAGGCCTTGGATATCCCTTTCGGATATTTTGAATTTGGGGTAATATCTTTTGGTTTGACTATTACACCGGTAATGCCTACAAGTCTAATGAATAAGATCTTTAGTCCAAACTCTAGTAGTCTTATGGTGGTTTGGTTGATGATATGATGGTTTGTTTTCCCTAATGAGGTAGTCCATATGAGTCCTTTAGGGTAGAACTACAATGTTTAAGGAAGAAAGTTGGATGGTAAATAGGAGAAGTGGGAATTTTGGTTGTAAGAGGTTGCCATCCTAGGTTGTGTGGTGTCGAGTGATGTTATTAAGGTGGACTCTAGTAAGACAAAGGTGACTAGATGTTAGCCTAGACCTTAACCTCATTAGGTATTAGGAGCTTCTTTAGATTAGCGGACTATTATCAGATCTTGTGAGTAGGTCCTCTTCTATTGTTTCCCCTATGACATAGTTGACCCTAAGTGAGGCCAATGCTGTGATCGACATTTTGAGTAGGGTGATTTGATAGGTTGAGAGGTTGCTATTTCTTGAGTTATTCCATGGTTCTAGTAGGATTCATGTATGTGTGGGTGTACTGGATGCTTACATGAGTATATTGTGGCTAAAAGAGGTCTGTAAGGGTTTCCCCATGTTATCGTGGCATAAAGTCTTGTCTAGTAATCTTGGTTCGACTTAGCTTGAGGTGTTGGTTCCTTGGGATGTTTTCCTACTTGCATAGTATGGTTTTGGTATTCACATCATGCACCCATACCAAGTGATAAAGACACCCCTTTCTGATCATCTTGCTAGCCTTGAGGTATGAAATAA
>JAOTQJ010033946.1:0-15754 GCA_025642045.1 Solanum sejunctum
TCAGAGACTCGGCCACATGAGTGAGAAAGGGTTATCTACCCTGATTAAGAAGGAGCTTATCAATATAGACAAGGATGTTGCACTAGATCCTTATAATCATTGTCTATTTGCTAAGCAGCATATAGTCTCGTTTAATTCCTCTTCAATGAGAAGATCAGAGTTACTCAGTCTCGTACACTATGATGTTTGCGGTCCCTTGGAGGATGAATCACTCGGCGATAACCGATACTTTCTAACATTTATTGATAATGCTTCTCGAAAAGTGTAGGTGTATTTCTTGGGGACGAAGGACCAGGTGTTTGATTACTTCAAACTATTCCATGTCATGGTAGAATGGGAGACAGGAAACAAGTTGAAGTGTCTTTGATCCGACAATGGAGGTGAATACTCTTCCAGGCAGTTTGATGCCTATTGCAGATCATATGGCATTCGACATGAGAAGACGATACCACGCACCCCTCAACATAATGATTTAGCTAAAAGAATGAACCGAATAATCATGGAACGTGTTTGGAGCATGCTTAGTATGGCTAAGCTACCAAAGCCATTCTGGGGAGAAGTAATCAGAACCGCCTGTTACTTGATCAACCGATCTCCATCAGTACCATTGGATTTTGAAGTTCTAGAGAAACTTTGGTCTGGAAAGGATCCATCATACTACCACTTGAGAGTATTTGGGTGTTTGGCGTACACACATGTATCCAAGGAGCTCAGGCAAAAGCTAGATGCAAGGATCACTCTATGTATTTTCATTGGCTATGGAGATGAAGAATTTAGATAGAGGTTATGGGATCCAAAGGAGAAAAAGGTAATCAGAAGTAGGGACGTATTGTTCCATGAAAGCCAGACAATTGATGACATTGAAAACCCCATGGTATCTCAGAAGACAAATGTTGTAGATCAGATGCCAGAAGCAGCAACAGAACCATTCATGAGAAATGGTAAAATTATGCCAGAAGATATGCAAGAAGTAGAAGATAATGAGGAAAGTGACGGTGCTGAGCAGGGGGATCCACAACCCCATCTGTAAGACGTTTCAGGACCATTACAAGGTCAAGATGATGGTGGATCTCCTCAAATTATTCCAGAAGTTTCGTAGATCTGAACGAGGTCGAATTTCATTAAGTAGATATGCAGAATTCGAGTACCTTATACTTACTGAAGATGGAGAACCAGAGAGTTTTCATAAAGCAATATCTCATTAGGACCAAAAGTCTGCAAGGATGCCTTGTATCGAAAGTCTTCCTGTCATGTGATGGTACAGGCGGCATGTCCCGTTAGACAATAATGGTGGTACAAGATGAATTAGCAGATCAAATGGTATGTACGAGGCAAAATATTGCTCACGCAGTGGAAAGAGTGATCGTATTCTCTCCAACCCCGGGAAAGAGCATTGGGTGGCAGTAAAATGGATTCTCAGGTACCTTAAAGGTACAATGAAATTATGTCTTTGCTATGGGGGAGTTGATCCAATCTTGGAGGGATATACAGATGCAGATATGGCCGGAGATCTTGATAGTAGAAAATCTACTTCAGGGTTTATTTTTCACTTTTGTAGGGGGAGTTGTTTCATGGTAGTCAAGACTACAGAAGTGTGTTGCTTTATCTACAACAAAGCAGAATATATTGCTATCACAGAAGCTAAAAAAAAAAAGAGATGTTGTGGTTAAAGCGTTATCTCCAAGAATTTGGAATCAAGCAAAAAGAATATAAGGTACATTGTGACAGTCAGAGTGCTCTGGATTTGAGCAAGAACTCTATGTACTATTCTTGTACAAAACATATTAATATTCGGTATCATTGGATATGCGAGGTGATGGATCGACAACTGTTGAAACTAGTGAAGATTCATACAAAGGAGAATCCAGCTGACATGTTGACGAAAGTGGTGACTCGGGAGAAGTTAGAGCTATGCAAAGATATAGCCAGAATGCTTGTTCCGGATATGGCTGGAGGGGGAGAATTGAAAAGTTCCAGCCACCATTGGAACAACCACCATGGGAAGCCACCATTGTTGAATTCAACAATGGCTGTACAACCCATTTGAATAACTGTTCAAATGAAGGTTGTGCTGTTTTCTTCAAAGTGGGCTACCAACTTTGAAGAATTCACACCTGTAAATTTAGTACAAATAGAGGTGCAATCCTCATTTGTAAGAGACCACCAAGAACACCAAGACAAGAGTGTATTGTGTGAGTCTGAGAGTTGTTTTGTAATCTATTCTTGTAAGTAATAGATGAAATTTTTCACTCAAATTTATGTTTACCAATGCTCAATTGATCCTTTGGCCTCAATAGTTAGGTCATCTGTAAGTAAAGAGTGCAGCGAAGAAAATAACTTTAGACGCTCCTCATGGGTCATCTGGAAACAACCGCTTTATGTTTTTAAACATAGGGGTTAGGCTACGTACATCCGACTCCCCTCACCCCGCAATAAGCGGGAGCCTTTTGAGGCACTGGGGTATATTGTTGTTGTTGTTGTTGTTGGGGTTTCTCTACTATGTTTTTGAAACTTCCAAAAAAAAATTAAAAAAAAATCTTCTTCTCTCCGCTTATTTCATTGATGAATTAGGGCTCCATTATTCTCTCGGGTTATGGGTAATTTGTTTATGATGTAATTTCAATGTTGAATTAGTCCCTAACCTTTTCTTTATGTGAAGTTTGACCCTTTTAATATCTAGAAGTAACTTTTAATTGAAGGAAAACTATTTTTAAAGTGTATATTTAACTATATACTCCCTCCCAAAATACTTGTCATGCTTGGCTTTTTAAAAATTGATTTTATTAACATTCAGAGCTAAATGGGTTATATTATTTTAATATTTTAAAAATAAAAATTTAAATATTTGCAAACTATATGAAAAATACTATAAGAAACAATGAATCTCATATTAATATGATGAAAAAATATATTTATAATGTTGGTCAAAGTTTATGTAGTTTGACTCTCAAAAAAAGAAACATGATAAGTAATTTGAAATAAAAGGAGAAAAATTCATTATTTGACCTTTAATTGAAAATTGTAACAAAAAATACATGAGATGTATGATATTCTTATTATTATCCCAAACACTTGTTATGGAATGGGGGTGAATTAATTCACAAACAAATACTTGTATTACGTGTGGCCTCTATGGGGGACAAAACGAGAGGAGTGATATTGAGATAGTTTGGGCATGTAGAGAAGGTATATCGATGTTCCAATTAGGAGGTGCGAGATGTTGAATTATTTAGGAGTAATACGGATAATAGGGCATTACCGGTAAAGTATTGGAGAGGGGTGATTAGGCTCACATAGGAGGAGCATTTGCCCAGAAAAGCAAAATTTGCTCATACCATCGACCAAAATTGATTGATTTATGAGCATTGAGTCTTGGGAGGAGTATCGAGCATCGAATTACGTAAGAGTAATTCCAACTCAAACTCAATAACTATGTTGCCAAACGTAGAAAAGGATTAAAATCGTTAAGTTGGAAGTTTGCCACGACCCAAACCTAGGGCCTATACATGACCGGCGAATGAGAAATCCGAAGGAACCCTAAATAAGCCTCATAGCATATCATCACACATCATTGGTTGCGGAAGCAAGATAGTTCATCATAATAAACATAAATAAGGTGATATTGGGACTATAAGAGAGAGCCTCATATTTAAATAGTTTGAATAACATAAATGAGTCAAAGCTCAAGTAGAATATATATTTGTCCAATAACATCTTTAACATAGAACTTAGTCAAAGTATATCAAAAAGAAAAGACAGTCTTCAATACATAGCATAAGAACATAGATATTGCCCTCGGATATGAGGACTCACCAACTAGCTTGAATGGAAGACACTAGCCACGTGGATGATGATGATGACCAAATAGAGCTCCGGTTCCTATATGATAACATCATGTAGGCATATAGTATGCGTTAGTACATTTGAATGTACTAAGTATGTAAGGTGCAATGCAACAAGAGATAGGCAACATAATCAAAATGCATAAACACAGACAATGGATAGCATAATAACGATATGACATGTATGAATAATGCTTAAAGTAAAATCATGCTTATAGAAATCATAATACATAAGTAAAAGGAGACCATCATCATAGACCAAGAACCTAGTGCTTAGAATCCAAGCTTTAGTACCCTATTGGAGGGTGATTAAGGTATATACCCCTTAATCGGTAGATGAACATCACACCCTTCATCACGGTGGCCAAGATATCAATCTCTTAATAATGGTTAATGACATCCCACCCTCTATTTAGGTGGCCAAGGCATCAACCCTTTGTCGGTTAATGGACATCCCACCCTCCATTTAAGTGGCCAAGATATCAACCCCTTGCCGATTAATGGACATCACACCCTCCAATTAGGTGGCTAAGGTACCAACCCCTTGCCGGTTAATGGACATCACACTCTCCAATTAGCTCTATCATACAAAATCAAGGTTTTATCTAACTTTCCTGCTTGGTCGTACTCCCGAGCCCGCTGTATATCTTGCTCTGCCTTATCGGTTATTTCCTTAGCTTTAGCCCGTCTATCAGCCTCACTCAAAGTTTGAGCGTATGCATACTCTTTATCCCATGCGCGTTTATACTCCTCGTAAAAGTGGCTAGCTAAAATATCATTAGTGTTTCCTAATTCGAATTTCTTATTTATAAGACCACTTACATTACCTAATACTTTCTCTAAACTTTCGTCAGCACGACATACGATACGGCGAGATTCATTCACTGAAGCTAAAAGGCCCAAACGACACTCAGCAGCAGTGTCACTATTGTCTTACCCGCTACCCCAATAGTTTTGCCAAATTCTTCCTTATTTAAACTCTTGGATAATCTCGTATATTTTAGTCTTTCCCCTATGGCGTGAGGGTCAAAAACGCTTTTATTTTGGGTATCTTTGTATTTTCTGTCGATTATAACACCGTCATACAACCAATCGAATGATGCATTAAACTCATTACGTAAAAACAAAGCGTAGTTAGTGCTAGCGGGGACTAATCCTATCTCATAGTGGCTAATAGCCCCTCGTTGCTGATTGGCAAGTTTACCCATTTTCTCTTGGCTTAGATAGTAAGATTCACGCAACTCTTTTTAGATCATATAAATATTTATTTCATCATGATAAAGTCATTTAACTCATATGGCATACTTTGGGCCTTCAACTCCTTAAAAAATCATATCCAGACATTTATCAAACAATTAGAGGGTGTGTAATGCTAGTATAAAACCATGAAATATAGAGAAAAAATCATGCAAAAAAAAATCCATTGTAAAACCATCAATAAACACCTTCACCATCAAAAACCCTCATTAAATCTTACTATAGATCCAAGATTTATAACTCAAATAATAGAAAAATAGTTACACTTTACATAGCTTTAACATATATAGTTCATAGACATGTTCATACTAGTAAACCCAATTGAGAAATCCACTTTAGATCATGCAAATTGAGTAAAGAGGAAATTAGGGCACCATGGGTGGAAGAATTCAATAGCTAAAACCCACATACCTTAGCTTTGGAGATGAACTTGATGAAGATTGGAGATGGAGACTTGAAGTTTGAGTGAAAATCCTTAGATCCGGATGACGATTTTGGGACTCGAACTTAGGAGTAAATATTTGGCTAAGTGTTTTATGAGTATTGGGGAATGTTTAGGATGATATGAGGGGTGAAATAAGGTTAAGTATAGGTAAAAACACATTTGAGAACACTTAGGCCCAAGAACCAAAAGCCTTGGACCGAGATAAAAATTACTAGCAACAAAATACACAGGTCCACATCTAGTCCATGAGCAAACCTGTCGCAGAGGCAAAATTAATACATGTACGCTACAGATGTGCATCACGGCACTGTCACCGATCAATTCTGGATAAGAAAAATTATGAAAAATGAAATTGCTAATCGTTTGCTCTTAAATCGGGGTTAGACCCTTCTCTCGTAATTTTGATCCCTTAAACAAGAATATGAAATCAGATTTTTGATATCATGCATGATTTTTGAGATATATAGAATTTAAAATTCTGGGCATTCCAAGGAATATTTTTGAACACTTTTCGGGGTTATTTCAATATCTCCCCCTTGGGAATATTCGTCCTCGAATGTAAAAAAGACGTACAAGATAAGAGTGATCATAAATAAATTATTCCGAACAAGAATGCAATATTACATTTAAAACACCATTTTCAAAATCTCAATATAAGTGTAAAATCATCATAAATTTGCCAACTTAGACATGAATGCATATGAATGACATAGGGCTGAAACATAAAACTTGGAATTACAGAAATGGACTTGACATTTTATCATAAGCTTGAATAGAATGAAAGAGATACGAATATTGCTTCTTCTATGCTCGTAGCGGCTCCCCTAGAGATACATATGAATAGACGATTCCACCAAAAGGGCCTTGATGAACCCTACATCAATATTTGTTTACTTCTTCACTCATCCATCCACAGCTCCACTGGGAGCTTCTCCTAAGTCAACTTCTCCTCCACATCACCCACCGTCTCAAAGGGTCCAATAGAACTAGAGCCACCAACACATCTCCTCAACCTAGAATCTTGAAGAACCAAACAAACCATAATCATATCCCTAGGCAAATTCCATCCATATGCAACCTTACCAACTTCCTCTATACTCTAAAAGGACTCACAACCATAACTCATTTGTCAACCTTAATCACACCTATTCCACTTGTTGCCATGAACCACCATCTCCCCAGGGAGATAACCTCCACTCTACCATATTTCTACCCAAAACTTCCAACTTTAATAAGGCAGAATCAAGGCCTTGCTTAAACTAGACCTCCTCAACCAATGAAGATTTAGAACCATCAAGAATACTACACCACCATGCTCAACTTCCTCCAACCTAACCCCCAAGTTAGCCAACTGATGGACCTCTCTAGTCACCTCCTTGTCACCATCATCCACATTGCTAGGCTACCTATAGGTACCCCTCTTAAAGCATCAACCACAACATTAACCTCAATGGGAAAATATAATGCACATTTATATCATAATCTTTAAGAAGTTCTAACCACCCTATTGTTATCCCTAACTCACACCTATCATGTTGAGCAAACCACCTCTTATCCTCATAGACTTGCAACACCACTTCTAAATGATTCACAAGCTCTAAATAAATCAGTACTTTATTACTAGAGACCACGACAAACATACCGAGGTAGGGTTTTAAGACCCTATTCATGAAACCCATAAATATAGCCTGTGCATAAGTCAAGCAAACAACTCCACCAATGCTAAACGACACTTAGGGATATCAACTACCCTCATCCTACTCTGAAAATACACTTAGGGATATCACCTACCCTCATCCTTACTCGGAGACAAAACTCGAACTAAAGATCAATCTTAGAGAAGTGACTAATCCATTATAGTTGACCAAATAGATCGACCATTCTCAACCATCTTATTACAACCTTACAGATTCTACACTCAATGGAAACATGTTATGCAAGTAGCCCAAACTATCCCAAGACCTCCAGTACATTAAGCTAAGTTCATCCAAGATCACAAGACAAGACTTCTATGGAATAAGAACATGGGGCAACCCTTAGAGATCAATTGAATATTAAGACAAGAATGGACCTACCTCTTTTCCTACCATTTGATAATCCCCCACTCAAAGACAGGTTCATTAGGGAGTCGGAATATAACTCTAGGGGCCCTACCATCAAATGGGACACAACATGTATGCAATTATTCCATTTCAAGTATAATATCAAAATCTACCACATCAAATCCAACAAGCCACAAGTCAAGACCTAATGTAATATGAACATGGAACAATACATATGGACTTTCTAGCAACAATATACCTAACCAAAAGGTAAAAACCAAAGGTTCAGATAACAACTCAGGGCATACAAGAAGCTAACTAGCAACCAAAAGAATAAAAAAAGAGACAATGGCACACTAGCCCCAACAGTGCACACACATCTAAGTCAAGAAAACTTCAACACACCAGTAGCAACATCGGATGTCCCATCTACCTCTTGGCTCCTTTGAAGAGCATAGAATCGATTACGTCTTGGAGAACCCCATTGATCAACTTTACCATCCTTACCCTTTTTGCTCTTACGAGGACAATTATTCATCTTATGACCCATCTCCCCACATCTATAACAAACATCAGTAGCTCTCAAGCATGGGCAGTTATGACATTTACCACACCTTGGCATCTAGCATAAGGCACCATAATCTTTCTTTATTTGGGACTCCAGAACTCCCCTTCAAAATGAGCCCTCTTGGCCTCCTTGCCCCTCTTCTTCCTCATCTTTTCTTTCTCTAATTTTTTGACATATGTCATCAATCGGGATAAATCCATGTCACCAATCATTATAGCAGATCAATATTCCTCACTTACCAAGTTGGAGACACCCATCATGTCTAACCAGGAACAAGTATACCACAAGCTAGTCGACCAAAAGTACTCAAAATAAACATGGATAGTCATAGCTGCATCATAAGTATCTAGAGCAAACAGGGCTAATATTATCATATATATACAAGAAGTCCCCAGTACAACATACATTCAACAAAAAGCCTCACGAGCTATTATATTTCAGTAGCATCGGGATACACACACATATTTTACAAATTTATTCATCTTAGTCCTTGCATCAAACACTAATTCAGGAGCATAAATTGAAATTTGGGTGAATTTGAGGGCATACTCCCTCACACTCATAGCACCTTGTTTCAAGTTCATGAACTCTATCAATTTAGCTTCCCTAAGCTAAAGTAGGAAGAATCGATTAAGAAAGGCCACTTTGAACTCCTCCCATAGAACCACATTACCACTTCCTTTCTCCCCTTTCTGTTGATCATACAATATTTGGCTACCCCTTTGAGTTGATATGCCGCTAGCTCTCCCTTTTCATTTGGCCCAACACCTATGCTAGTCAAAATCTTATAAACCTTATGAATAAATTCTTGTGGATCATCATCTACCTTTGACCCATAAAACACCGTAGGATTCATCCTCATAAAGTCCTTTACCCTAGCTTTCGGGGTAGTCGCATAAGAGGTGTGGGCCTATTGGTTGACTTGGTCCCGAAACTCACCATTGGTAGGTTGTTTCTTGGGAGTTTGGGCCCTTTTTCCTTGAGTGTTAGACATGATCTAGTATAGCAAATAACAATCATAGGGGGAAAACTTACTCTAACTCTATGGCATGACTTAGAACATGAAGAAGAGAAACTTTCCTAAAACGTCTAATAGCCTCCTACTCATAGTTTTTGTACACAACACAACTATGAATAAGACTCTAATTGATATGGTGTGTTGGACTCCAAGGATCTATCAACCTAGTGCTCTGATACCATCTTTATCACAATTCAAGCTTAGAGCCTAGACATGACCGATGAATGAAGAACCCAAAGGAACCTCAAACAAGTCTCATAGCATATCATCACACATCATTGGTCGCGAAAGCAAGATAGTTCATCATAAGAAACATAAATAAGGGGAAATTGGGACTATGGGAGAGAGCCTTATATTTAAATAGCTTGAATAATAGAAGTGAGGGAAAGCTCAAGCGTAAGACATATTTTCAAATAACACCTCTAACATAGAACTTAGCAAGGGCCAAGACAAGCAATCGAGCTCACCGTCATAGTCAAAGTATACCAAAAAGGAAAAACTATCTTCAATACATAACATATAGACATAGATATTGCCCTCGGACATGAGGACTCACCAACTATCTTTAATGGAAGCTATTAGCCATGTGGAGGATAATGATGACAAAATGGAGCTCCAGTTCCTATCTAGTAATATCATATGGGCATAGAGTATGCGTTAGTACATTTGAATATACTAAGTATGTAGGATGCAATGTAACAAGAGGTAGTCAACATGATCAAAATGCATAAACATAGACAATGGGTGTATAAGTGATGCTTGAAGTAAAATCATACTTATATATATCATAGTACATAAGTAGAAGGAGACCATTAGCATAGACCAACCAACTAGTGCTTAGAATCCAAGGTTTGGCACCTCCTTGGAGGGTGATCAAGGTATATACCCCTTAATCGGTAGATGAACACCACACCTTTCATCAAGGTGTCCAATGTATCAACCCCTCAACAATGGTTAATGGACATCCCACCCTCCATTTAGGTGGCCAAAGCATTAATCCCTTGCCAGTTAGTGGACATCTCACCCTTCATTTAAGTGGACAAGGTATCGACTCCTTGCTGGTTAATGGACATCACACCCTCCAATTAGGTGGTCAAGGTATTAACCCCTTAATAATGGGTAATGGACATCACACCCTCTACAAAGGAGGTCATCTTAGAATAGCATAGATGCTTCTCATAAATATAACTCACCTAAACATTCATTTCATCAACATAAAGTCATTTATCGTATAAGACATGCTTTGGCCTTTAATTTCTCAAGAAACCACATCCTGACATTTTATCAAACACTTAGTGGGTATGTAATACTAGTGTAAAACTATAAAATATAGAGACGAAATCATGCAAGAAAATTCATTGTAAAATCATTAATCAACACCATGCAAAACCCTCAAGCAATATACATCAAAATCCCTCATCAAATATTACAAAAGATCCAAGAATTATGGCTCAAAAATAGCAAAACAGTCATAACTTTAACATAGTTCATAGACATATTCATACTAGTAAACCTAATTGAGAAATCCACTTTAAATCATGTAAATTGAGTAATTAGGGCACCATGGGTGGAAGAATTCAATGGCTAAAATCCACATAACTTAGTTTTAGAGATGAACTTGATGAAGATTAGAGATGGATACTTGAAGCTTGAGTGAAAATTCTTAGATCTGGATGAGGGTTTTTGGAGTTGAATTTGGGAGTAAATATTTGACTAAGTATTTTGGTGAGTATTAGGGAATGTTTAGGATGATATAAGGGTGAATAAAGCTAAGTATACGTAAAAACACATTTGGGAACACTTAGGGCCAAGACCTAAAAGCCTTAGACCGAGATAAAAATTATAGGCAACAAAATACATAAGTCTGCATCTGGTTCGCGATGCAAACGTATCAGGGAGGCAAAATAATATATGTCTGTGACAGCTGCGAATCATGGCTCTATCGTGGATCAATTCTAGATAAGAAAAAAATATGATATCATGCATGGTTTTTTGAGATATATAGAATAAAATTTTGAGCATTTTGAGGTACATTTTTAGGTAGTTTTTGGGGTTGTTTCAAAGTTTTCTCTTGATAGGTCCCTAAAAGAATAAAGGACTCATTTGATTGATCTGATCCATTACAGATTGATTCACTCCTTACCTGGCAAGTACTGAATGGTTGTGTCAAAATCAGGGAGATTATTATATGATCACTAGCTCATAAGTGATTGTTGTTATATAAAAGAAACTCCCAGATAGATCCTAAACCGATAGTACTCTAATTGGATTGATTTGAATTATTGGATTGTCTATAATTTGTCATTGTCTAGTCTTTATTTTTTCTTTAGACTTATGACATCTTGTTAAGTACATAGAGTACATTGTTTACAAATATTTTGATGATTAACAAACTAAGTCAAGGACTTGGTAACAATATAGATAGTTTGCTAAAGCAAAGTTGTGAAAGTATAGTTTGTCATTATCAAAAAGGGATAAATTGTTAACTACATAGAGTGCATTGTGTGTTTTGATGATTAACAAACTGTGTTAGGGCCCAGGTAGACTATCAGGCTATTGTGCTAAAGCTAGTCATAGGATACAACCTGTAAAGCAGATGTGGTTGGTGAGATGTCTATCAGAGAGGTACTAAGGACCATAGTCCATACCGTGCAACCATAATAGTAAAAGAAAGGTGTCCAAGGAATAAAGACAGCTTATTCAAGTACTTTTTTTCTCTAAAAAGATAGAAGATTCTTTTTCTGAAAAAGTTCTTGCTTGGCTCTTTGTGTATAAAGACACAACTACTCTACACGAGGGACCTGATAGAAGATCTTTATAGTTCTCTAGTCTGTTAGAGTTGTGTCGAGTTCCAAAAGTGTAAGATCATACCTAAGTTATAAAGGTACATGATTCATACATGCTTGGATATGTTCAGAGCTGTGTAAGCATTTGAGATAGTGTTGAAGTCTAAAGGTTTGGTTGTGTCGTAATCTATCTGCATAAAGGTTGTGTATTTAGACTAGGATAGGTGTTTTGGGGTGCTCTTTGCTTATGATTGTGTAGAAGCTGTGTTGTAAGGGAAGGTAGAGAAATAAAAAATGTATTGTATTTCTTTACGTTGCTATTCAGTGGATTTGTTTGAGTAAATCCTGTTGTGATAGGTCGTGGTTGTTCCCTCCTCTTAACTTAGAAGAAGATCAATCATCCACAAGGCTACCTAGATTTAATGTTAAGTAATATGGCTGATGAAAAAGTCGTATGCACGATTTCTTAATGGCTGAAAATAGTTTAGTATGGGACACCGTTCTAGATGTACCATATTTCCAATGACTGAAGTAAAGGAAGGTGACACTACCAAGTGGGTTCCAGAAACTAGACAGCAATACACTAAGCAGGACAGGAAGAAAATAGAGAAAAATTGCAAAGTAAAAAAGTTAATTGTGTGTGGAATAGAATCTGAAGAATACAATCGGATCTCTGCTTATGAATTAGCCAATAAGATCTAGAATTGTTTGAAGAATGCTCACGAGGGAACTGAACAGGTGATAGAGTCCAAGGTTGACATATTGACTTCTTAATATGAGGATTTATTATGCATGAAAGAGAAATGATACAAGATATGGAGATCAGGTTCTCAGCAATAACGAGTGAACTCAAGTGCTTGGGTAAACCTATCCGTCAAAGCAAATAAGTGTGAAAGATTTTGAGTGTGCTTTCCAAATCATGGGAGAGCAAGGTTGATGACATCACTGAATCGAAGGATCTAAAAACTCTAAAAATGGATGTTCTCATTGGCATACTTCATATTCATGAGATGAATAAGAAATATGATATAGCTAAGAGAGAAGGGAAGAAGGATAAAAACATAGCACTAAAAAATGTTCAGAGCGATGAGGAGATTGATGGTATAGATATGGCATACATTACCAAAAGGTTCAAGAAGTTTGTCAGAAAAAGTCATGATATGACAAAGAAGGAAAATGTCTATAAGTCTTATGGAAATGGTGACTTTTATCATGGCTGTGGCAAACCAGGACATTTCATCAGGGACTATCCTCATGGAAAAATGATTATAATGATATGGAAAAACCTGGGAAGGATATTTGATAGGACCAGATTCCAGACAAGTACAAGAAGAAAGCTCATGGTGATAGGATCCTGAAAAAAGCATTAGGAGTCTGGAGAAATTCTTCTAGTGGATATGAAGAGGAAGGACAACATGAAGACTCTTCTATGTTTGCAGTGAAGGATGATAATGAGATCTATGATGACCTATTTGTAGCATAGTCAAACAATGAAGAACATGATGATGATGAAGACGTAACACTTCTAGATCTCAAAGATAACTTAGATCTTTATTCTACTAGAAAATTGAAAAAGCTAGCATGTGTGCTCATTGACTCTATCTATGAACTAACTAATGAGAAGGATCTATTGTTTAATAGTGTAGATCATCTCAGGATGAGAAAATTGCACTGACTACCCAAGTATCTAATGTTAAAGTTAAAGTCATAGCTCTAGAAACTGAAAAGGATGAACCACTGAAGGTAATGGATTTCGATAGACATTCTGATGCTAAGTTAAAAAGAAAGATCAGTGAAAATAAACTACATTAGAAGAAAAACTAAAGGAGGCTAAATTAAAGTTGCATTTAGCCTTAGAAACAAACACTATGATGGAAAAGGACCTAATCAAAGTTAAAGAAGACTTGAACAAGTCAATAAAGTAGATTGCATCTTCCAAACATTTGGGAGATATGTCTTGTAGCTGGATTTCTAAGAAAAAGTGGTTGGGTTATGTTAACAAAATTGATCCTTCTTACAATCCTCACTGTAAGTATGTGTCTATTGCTGATAATTTTTTATGTTTGCACTATGGAGAAATGGTCATCTTAAAGATAACTATGAAGTCATGAGGAGAACTCTGAACAATAATAAGTTTATTTGCTCAGTTAAGAAATATATAATGGAGGGACCAAGTACTAAGCCTAAACCAAGTACCAAACCGTTGCTCCTCTACACCAGAAAATTTGTAGTTATGCCTCTATCTGCATATTGGGAACTCAGGTTAAAATGGGTTCCCAAGAATAACTTTTGAACACTTGCAGGACAAGTCAGGAGGAAGTAGTTAGTGCTAGTACTTAGAAAGTGAATTCTCAAAGCAGAAAGACTAAAAACTTCCTCATATTAAATAAGCTTGAAGGAGATAGTATGTATTTTGGAGGTGAACTAAAGGACTATATCATGGGCATTGGAAAAATTGGCAAATGTTTTGAGAAAGCTGTTGAGGATGTGTAAAGTATAGTCCTCTTAAGCATATCTCAATTATATGATAAGGAAGTGAATAACTTGAATGCAACAGATCTGTGAACAACATGAGTAAACAAGTTCACATATTTAAAGACACAAGATGACTCCTGCGATATGTGGCATAAGAGACTTATTTATGTCTGTCTCCATTTACTGAACCAAGTAGTGTTCAAGGACCTAGTTCATGGCTTGCCAAAGGTGAATTTTAAAAATTCCAAGGTGTGTGTAGTACGTACTCAAGGAAAACAAAAAAAGGGGATCATTATAGCCTACTCTTAAAGCAAATATCTCTAGACTTGTTGAGCTCATCACACTGATCTTTGTGATCCTGTGAAGGCTCAAAGCTGATGTAGAAATGGATATATTCTGGTGGTGGTAGATGATTACCCAAGACACTTGGGTAAGGCCTCTAAGACCTAACTATGAAGCTACTGAGTCACTGTTCAACCTTAGCAAGAAAATTCAGAACCAGCCTAGAAGAAAAGTGGCAGGGATCAACTCCTAGAACATGTTAGCAAATTAGAGCTGTGAAGAAGAAACATGGGAAGCTGAAAGTTCGAAAATTCAACTCTAGAGTGATTAGGGAGTGAATGCTGGATACTTTTACTAGCCACTAGGCTTATAGAGTATTCAACGAAAGAACCCTCTGCATTAAAAAAAAGTGTAGGTCATCTTTGATGAGTCATAATGACCGAGTACTAATATAAGGGACTCCATAAGAAGATGGTGATCATAGTGAAAATGATAATGGCATTGCTTGACAGGATGATCCAAATAAATTCAACGAAAGAACTGACCAGAGAAAAGAACTTGCTAATTATCCAAGGTTCAGTTATGAAAAGGTTAGGCTGAAGTTGAGTGTGTTTAGACAAAAGCATAAAGGGTTAAAAAGGATTGTGATGTCTCCCACATTCTTTGCTAAAAAGGTCCGAACATGTATCTAAGGAATTATATGCAATTTTTAAATATCACTTTGTACTTCATAGGTAAGCGAGATGTAACAATTTCATAGGAGTTGAAGATCAGAATTGAGAAGATTCACTTCGGGACCTTAGCATCATGTCAATACTTTATTCATAATCTCTCACTTCATTAATGTGAATGATTAGTGTCATGACCCAACCCAGGGGCCGTGGTTGGTGCCGATAGGGCACCCAGACATACACTATACCGAATTTCCATTCATAACAGCTAAGAAATTTCACAAAATTTCTACAGAGTTTCCTCTGTTTTCCTAACTAGCCTCACCTGCAAACAGCGAACCCAACAGTACCAGACATCACCATATGAA
>JAOTQJ010034018.1:0-15751 GCA_025642045.1 Solanum sejunctum
TAAAGAGCCATTTTGCTTTATTCCATCATACTCCAAGGCTAAAAAATAGTCAATCTTTGGCTCCATCCGAGATTGATGGAAAGTTGGTGTATTGACATGCGCAAATTTTATTCTTGATTTCGTTGCATTGGTATGCACACATTTTATACATGACTATTTGCTTAGCATGCACACATCTCACTACATATGCACCATTTAAGACATTATTATATACCTTGAGACATTTCAGATGAGACTTTTGATGCCTCGAGATACTTCTAATTATGGCCTTCGATGCCTTGAGATATTTAAGTACATGGCCTGCGACGTCGACAGATTCTATATTGTAGCTTTAGTTCAATAGATATATACATCGCCCTTGCGATGGTCATGATTCCACCTAATACATAGCTTGCAATGCCATTGTATTACATTATTGACTATATGTATTGTCTTTACTTATTACTATTCATCTTTATGTTGTGTATTAACCCTTTTGATGTAGGTGACTATTATTTCCATTATTATATACTTGTTCGATTTCTCTTACCCAATTAGTTAAACCTATCGTGTACAATTTGGTGTACTCACCCCTACTTTATTTCCTCTGTGCAAATCGAGCACAGGGACCCAGATAGAGTAGTTGATTTATTCTACCAGGGTTTCCTCCCGTTATGCAAATTTTAACGGTGAGGCTCGGACATTGAGTCACCATGGATCTTCCAGACCTCCTTTATTTTCTTTCCTTTTGGACTATGTATCAAACATATTAGCTTTGTATTCCATTTTGAGATTGTTTCTATTTACACTTTGTACTACTTTAGATGCTTTTGTACTCATGACTATAGGTGTTGGGATTGATTATGTTATGTTGCAATTATTTTTGGCTTTATTTTATCATTCTTTAGTTACAATCCAATTTTATATCATGACAAATTCGGTATTAGAGCTCAAGTTTATTTGGCTTATGAGTTAGTGTAGGGTGCCTAGTAATGTCTTGCGTATCAATATATAGACATACACATCTATCTTAAAAAGGCTACGGGGAACTTGATAGGAAAAACTTTCATGTCTTGCTTCTATTCGTTCAATTCTTCGTATCACCTGTTTTGAAAATATCTAATTTATTCCTTCTGCACAAATGCTAATTACTAGATTTTGTCGATTGGTGAGAGAGCCAGAGTCAGCTAATATGGCTACCACTCAAGGTCAAGGTAGGATTTGTGATAGGACTAAGGGTCGAGCACTTGCTAAAGGAGAAGCTCAGCCTAGAGGGCTAACTCGATCATCTTCTCCATAGCTTGCTTATGAGCCAGATGGGCCTACATATCCTATTCAACCGCCCTCATCCCTTGATGCTACACCCTCTATTCAGGAGCTACTTTTGAGGGTACTGGATAGATAGGAGGGATCACCTCCTAACCACTTGTTATTGATGTACTGATTTCTACAGCCCTAGTTAGGACTTTTGTAGCTCCATCTGAGCCAGCTATAATTCATGTGGGCCCTTTTTTAGCTTTATCAGATCCCCCTAAGATTGCTATGGTTCTACCTCAGACTTCTCGACTGAGTTCGTGTTCAAAATTCCAATGTTTGGGTATCACTCAATCTATTGCATCACTCTTATTTATTGTGCCACTATCTTCTACCAACCCAGCCATGTTCACAACTAAGAGGAAGAGATTTGAGAGTTTTATACTGTTTCCTCCTCTGTGATATGATGGCACCACTAGTGACATAGCCTATGACTTCGTATCTGAGTGTCAAAACTGGTTATGTAATCTGGCTATTCTGGAGTTGTATGGGGTTGCCTATACTTCTTAACAGTTCACTGTCCTCACTAAGGAGTGATGGAGGTAAGTTTTAGCTCATTGAACTTTTGGATCTTCAACTGTAGCATGGGAGCAGTTTACAGGGGTATTCTTGGAGAGATTTGTGCCATATAGCCTTCGGGATAGTCGCGGGGATGAGTTAAACAAATTTCAGCAAGGTTCTATGTCAGTTTTGGACTATGAAGCTAGATTCCATACTTTGTCAAGATGTGCCCTGCCCAGTATACCTACTGATTTTGAGAGGAGTCGACAATTTGCCGAGGGATTGGTAGGATATCTATAGGAGGATACAACTTCCTTGATGTTGGCTAGAGGCATTTTTAGAGTGTAATGGATCACGCTCATATGATAGAGTGCATCAAGTATGAGAGACAAGGTGGTAGGAAGAAGTCCCATCAACACAACTAGTTTAGTGGACACTCACCACGTGATAGGGAGTTTCAGAGGTAGGGCTATCAGGGTTGGATAGTCCACACAACTATCCTAGCTTTTGAGAGTATCGATTGGCTCTACTCTACTCTGGCGGGCCATGATAGTTCCTTTGGTACACCTAGGTGTGATAGCTTTTCTGGACAACCATCTTAGAGACAGGAGACTAGGCCTTGTTATCATTATGATAAGATTGGGCACTTGGCTCATCATTGTCCTCATCGTGTACCTTTTATTTCAGACTTCTATTCCTTAGCCAACACATTCAGCTCCTGCACTGGCACCTAGGGACATACCCCAAGCTATGAGGGTTGTACTAGAGGGGGTCGTGGTATAGCAAGAGGTAGTGCTCATGCTGGACCATAGGATAGTGGTGGGCATAGAGTTTGTTATGTATCCTAGATAAACACAAGGCAGAGGCTTCTGATGCAGTCATCACAAGTATGGTTCCAGCGTTCCACTGTTCAGTTTTAGTTTTATTTGATCTAATCTCTACTTATTCTTATGATTATGTGTGAGCCACTTACCAAGCCTATTTGTGTTTCTACCTTGGTAAGTGAATCATTAGTGGTGAATCGGGTATATTGAGGATATGTTGAGACTTTATTAGGAGAGATAACCGTTGCTGACTTGATATTGTTGGATATGGTTGACTTCTATGTGATATTAGGCATGGATTGTTTGTTGCCTTATCTTGCTATTCTTGATTGTCATGCAAAGACTGTGACCTTATTTTGCTCCAACTTTCCTTAATTGGTGTAGACTGTAGCACCTAGCTCTTATCCTAAGGGTGTTATTTCTTATATGCATGCTTTCTAGTTGATAGAGAAGGGATGCTTGGCATCTTTGGCTCATGTTTGTTCTTATTCTCAAGAGCCACCATCATTGGCGACTACCAAGGTTTCTAGAGAAGATGTGTTCTTGACTAACTTTCCCAGTGTTCTTCCAAATCATGATATAGACTATGCTATTGATGGAGATTTAGGCACCAAGCCCATATCTACTACTCCTTATTGATTGGCCTCGACTTAATTTAAGGAGTTGAAGGAAATATTGGAAGATTTGATAAAGAAATAATTTATTCATCTGAGTGTATCTCCCTAGGGTGCTTCTGTGTTATTTATGAAGAATAAGGATGGCACTATGCATATGTATCAACTATCATCATTTTAACAAAGTGACTATCAAGAACAAACATCCTTTGCCTCATATCGATGATCTTTTTGATTAATTGTAGGGCGCCTCGATATTTCTCCAAGATTAATTTGAGGTTCGACTATCATTAGTTTAGAGTTTAGGAGATAAATATCCTAAATATAGATTTTAGGACCCGTTAAGGGCATTATGAGTTTGTGGTTATGTCTTTTGGATTGACTAATACCCCAATTGCTTTTATAGAGTTGATGAATTAAGTGTTCAAGCCCTATTTAGACATTTTTATGATTATGTTCATAGATGATATCTTATTTATTCCAAGAGTGAGGCCCATCATGTTCAACAGTTGAGGACTGTACTTTGGAGACTATGGGAAAAGAAGTTGTATGGAAAGTTATCAAAGAGTGAGTTTTGGCTTGAGTCAGTTGCATTCCTCAGGTATGTGGTAACAAATGATGGTATTATGGTTGACCTGACTAAGGTAGCAGTAGTTCGCGAGTGGGCTAGGCATACTTTTGCTACTGAGATTTAGAGTTTATTTTATTTGGAGGGGTATTGTCGATGTTTTTTTTAGGGGTTCTCCTCTATAGCAGCCCTGTTGACTAGGTTGACTTAGAAGGATATGGCATTTCAGTAGTTGGATGACTGTGAGGCAAGCTTCCAAAAGCTCCAGAATTTATTAACTTGAGAACCCATTCTTGCTTCGCCTAAGGAGAGAGTGCCATTTGCAGTGTTGTGTGATGCTTCTAGTGTGGGTTTTGGTGGTGTATTAATTCAAAGGGTGAAGGTGATAAAATATGCCTCTAAATAGCTAAAGGTGCACGAGAGAAACTACCGTGCCAATAAGTTAGAATTGGTCGCAGTTATGTTTGTGTTGAGGTTATCGTGACATTAGCTTTATGGGATAGATTGTGACACCCTTACCGATTATTGGAGTCTCAAATACATCTTTCTCATCCTAATCTAAAATGCTTAACACCCTAAACCTTACAATACTAGTACAATCCAAATGAAACATGACATGGTTTGGTCGAATTAGCGCTAATTTTTAAAAGTGCTTGAATCTTATGTTAACGGGCTATATGTGCATCTAACGCTTAAGAGGATCGAGTGTATACATGTTTTGTGTCAAATTGAGTAGATTATGGCCTTAAATAAAGTAAGAGAATTGAGGTACTTGTAGGACTTAGTAAGCAAGTAGGTGAGTCACCTACTTGCTTAGCTTAAATTTGTTAGTTAAACGGAGACGAGGCTCGATATCGAATTTGTCCAAGTTCGATTATGAATAAAGCCCATGTTAAGGGTGTAACTTTGTCCCATGTTTTAGAATCATAAATGGTCTATATGATCATCCCAAGAAATATAACCCAAATGGCCCAAAGACATCACAAGTTCTTGGATACTTTAGGCCCAACCCAAGTGAATAAGAAAGCTGAAAATAGGAAGCCCAAGTCCAACCAATTTGGAGCCCCAAAAGGTCCAAATAAAAGGCGAAAGGAGCTGCATCACCTACTTGGTGAAATAATGCTGAGAATGCCTCATTAGGACGGCCAAAAATCCCTTTGAAAAGGGCCTAAAGCAGCTCCCACAAGTCACTATTATCTTGAACACAAAAAAAAATTAGCTTTGTCTCCAACTTTTCTCTCAACGTGTATTGACTTGCAAAGCAGCACAAAAAGGAACTTTTAGGGTTCTTATACAAGACCTTTATATTTAAGATATTAGTAAGTAAGTTTATACATGTTCTTACTATGGTTTTCTTATGAAAAACAAGAGGTATATGCTAGTATGTTGATGTTGGAAAATCTGGACAGATTCTGCGCTAGAAGTTGCTACACCTTTTCCTTTTCTTTTAGTGATTTCTCTATAGTTTGTGAGTTCTATTATGAAGAGAAATTGGTGTTATTAACATGGTTTGAGTTATAAAGATCACTCTAAGGTTGCTGCCCTGATTTTAGTTTCATTTAACAAGGGCATTTTATCGAGTTATCTTAAGTGTCATGTTGATTAGAACTTACGGGCTGTTGTATGTAAGGCTATTAGCTCACGTCCTTCATGACTTCTTAGGTTCTGTTATAAGACTGTTTTAGATTTATATATATTTGTAAATGTTGCTGTAACAGTTTGGTTCAATTTGGAATAAATTTGGAATTGTTGACGTTCAAATGTAGCGAAGGAAGGTAATATTATGCTTTCCATTTTTAGATTGTGCGTAATTGTGATGTAATTTGCTTTGTGGACTGTTGTAAGACTGTTATGACATCAAAATCGGCTGTACATAATGTGTACATGCTAATGTGGATTAGAAAATACAATTAGGGGCGGAAAGGTTAAAGGAATACGCTTGGGTTTGTAATCACCCGCTTGCTGCCCGTGTATTATTTTCTTATGTGATTGGGATGCCAAGGTGTATCTATTGGCTATTAATGCTAGTTATATCACCTACTATGTTGTAGATAAGTATTTGGAGGAAGGGATGGTTATCTCGAGGTAGTAACAAGGTCATACAATGAGGTATGTAAGGTTACTTGATTTGGTATCACTTGGAATGAAACATAGATCTCTCCTTATTACATACAGGCATTCATCAACTCCGACACAACTACTAACCATGTCTCCTCTCTTGCACATGTTCATATGATTCCATACATATTCACCTTCAAAACTGCATACATGCTTGGATACCAAGTTATATGAGTTCTTGCTACTAAATAAAGTTCACAAGTTGTTTCATTTCATATATATTTTATTATTTACGTAATATACTCTTTTCATTGTTATGTTGTCTTATGTGATTATCTACATGTCATATGCTACATATGCAGTCCTAAAGCTCCAATATTATGGCCACCAAAAGAATTATCTCAAAGGTAATTGAAAGATAAAGTATACATTTTCTGATAAGTGGTAGCCCGAGTGGTTGAGTATAACCTAGCAGGGACGATCCTATAAAAGGAGGGGGAGGGGGGGTAGCCCAAGGGGTTGAGAATAACCTAACCAGGGATGAACCCAATACTATTTCACCACTGATTAGTTGGTCATTTATTTTATAGATGTACACAGATTATATAGTAAAGGTAAAGTAATATAAAGGACATAAGACACAAGATTCGACAGTATAACTAAGGGTGGTCCATATTCTGCCACAGATGCATAGTTTCAATTGAGTTATTACTTTATATACAGTATGTCTTGCCTTACATACTTAATATATTATCTCGTACTAACATCCCTTAAGGGGGACCTACATTTCATATTGTAGGTACAGGTGCTAGTAGATCTTCCTAGTAGAAGTACAGTATATTCAGCTGTTGTCACCAAGCTCCAGGTTGCTTCGTGGCTTTGAATATATCTAGAGATTACATATTTTGATTGCACAGTTTGTTGAGGCGGGGCCTGTCCTGACTTTTACCGTATGTTCTTCTTTATTTAGAGGCTTTGTAGACTATGTACAGTAAAGTTTGGTCATATCTCGTACTTTAAATACCGTGGCCCCAACGACCTAGTCATATGCACTTTCTTTTGGCTTGTTATCACTATTTATCTTCTTAAAGGCATGTCAAATGTAGAAACCCCTTATAATATGTATAGAAAGCATATAGTTACAGTTTGGTTCTCTTAAGCCTTATCGGCAACGGGTGCCAGTCAGACCTATGGGACTTTGGGGCGTGACAAAAGTGGTATCAGAGCGAGTCATACTAGGGAATCTACAAAGCCGTGTCTATGTAGAGTCTTGTTTATCGATGTGTTGTGTACCACATTTATAAGCAGGAGGCTACGTGGCATTTAGGAGTTGTTACTTTCTTTTTATTATTTAGATCATGCCGTAAAAAAAAGTGTAATAGGTGCCTTATGTCTAATTCCTAAATTGTTTTGTACAACAAGTATGCCAAAAACAAGGCAGAATAAAGGTAAAGGGAAGGGGATAGAAGTGGTGGTTGGTATACCCAGCCAGATGAAACAATAAAATGAGATTCGAGAGGAGTTTTTGTCACAGGCATCTCCAACTCCTCCAGTTCCTAATGAACCAGAGAGCAGTGAAATTCCCCCAGAGCCACCTATTGATACAACTATGCAGGATCTGAGAAAATGTAGTCCAACTATTGAACCATATAGTTGCTGGTCAAGGTCAAAGGCAAGAAGGTCCAGTTTTGGGTACTGGTGGTACAAATAGGGCAGCTGGCACCAGGATACATGATTTTCTTAATTTGGACCCTCCAACCTTCGCTGGGTCAGATCCTAATGAAGATCCCCAGGACTTTATTGATCCAGATTCAGTGTACTTCAGATGTTATGCATGTGAGTGGTACAGAAGCAATCGAGTTAGCGACATATAGGCTGAAGGGTGTGGTTATATTGTGGTATGAAGCTTGGAAACAATCTAAGGGTATAGATGCACCTCTAACCACCTGGAAAGAGTTCAGAGAGGCATTTATTGACCATTATTTGCCATTAGAGATCCAAGAGGCCCATGCAGATCAGTTCCTGAATCTCTATAAGGGGAATATGAGTGTGAGGGAGTATAGTCTCCAATTTAATTTCTGGCAAGATATGCTCCTAATGTAGTTGGTACAGTGGCAGATAGAGTCCATCAATATGTAGATAGGTTGGATACGTATCTTGTCAGAGACTATACCATTGCTTCCTTGAACAAAGATATGGACATAGAAAGAATGCAGGCGTTTGCACAAAAGTTAGTGGATTAGAGGCATAGGAGAAGGCACAATAGTTAGAGAGGGAGCAAGCCAAAAGAGCCATATCTACAAGGCAATTTGCACCACCCCAAAGTGATCTCAGGCCTCAATTTTCTAATAGACCACCTAGGCCATCCTCCTCCTACTCTACAGTCAGTGCTCCACCACAACTTCAAGGGCCTAAAAGTAATCAGTTTAGTCAACGAGGTGAAGGGAAGGGTACACGGACAACAGGATATTCAGCAAGACAATAAATGACACCTAGGCAACCTTGTAAATAGTATGGAAGAAATCATCTGGGTATATGTCATATTGGGACATATGTTTGCTATTTGTGTGGTTTTCCAGGGCACATGATAAGGGATTGCCCAAGGAGACATATGGGTGGTATGGCACAATTTGTTGAGTTAGCTGTTGCATCATCATCAGTTTCTCTAGTAGATAGGGGTCAACAAGCACCTATGGGTCATGGTAGAGGTGTTAGAGGGATAGCTAGCTCTAGCAGGGTCCAGAATCAAACTTATGCACTAGGGAGTCGACAAAATTTAGAAGCTTCATCTGATGTGGGTACATGTACATTGTCCATCTTTTCACATAAGGTATATGCATTAATTGACCCTGGTTCTACACTATCATACATCACTCCACTAGTTGCTGGGAAGCTTAAGAGAATACCCAAATTATTGAACAAACCATTTGAAGTGTCTACACCAACCGGTGAATCCATTATGGCTAGAAGGGTTTATTATGACTGTGTATTAACTGTTTGCGTCCGTGACACATTGTCTGATCTTGTTTAGTTAGAAATGGTGGAATTTGATGTTATAATGGGTATGGATTTGTTAGATTCTTTTTATGCCACGGTGGATTGCCGAACTAAGAGAGTGTATTTCCACTTTCCAAATGAGGCAGTTCTTGAATAGGAAGGCAATACTGGGGCACCAAAGGGGAAGTTTATCTCTTACTTTAAGGCCAGATAGATGATATCTAAGGGGTATATATGTCATTTAGTTAGAGTGAGGGATATGGAGACAGAATCACTAACTCTTCAGTTAGTTCTAGTAGTGAATGAATTTGTTGATGTGTTTCCTAAAGAACTCCCAGGCTTACCTCCTGAACGAGAAATAGATTTTGGTATTGAGTTACTTCTAGGAACTCAACCTATTTCTATCCCTCCATATAGAATGACCCTAGCAGAATTGCGCAAATTAAAAGAGCAGTTAAAAGATTTACTGGATAAGGATTTTATAAGACCTAGTGTGTTCCCCTGGCGTGCACCAGTATTATTTGTACGCAAAAAGGATGGCACCTTGAGAATGTGTATCGACTATCAACAATTGAATAAGGTAACAATTAAGAATAAATATCCCCTCGTGAGGATTGATGACTTATTTGATCAGTTACAGGGTGCCAAATGCTTTTCAAAAATTGATTTAAGATCTGATTATCACTAAGTGAGGGTTAAGGAGAAAGATATACCCAAGACAACTTTAAGAACGTGCTATGGTTACTTTGAGTTTCTTGTTATGTCATTTGGGCTAATAAATACACCAGCAGTTTTTATAGATCTTATGAACAAGGTATTCAAGCCATTCTTGGATGTGTTCGTGATAGTGTTTGTAGATGACATTTTGGTATATTCAAGATTAGGAGAGGACCATGCAGATCACTTGCGACAGGTGTTATAGACTTTTCGTGATCAAAAGTTCTATGCCAAATTTTCTAAATGTGAATTTTGGCTAAAATAAGTAGTATTCTTGGGTCATATTATGTCTGATGAGGGAATAAGGGTGGATTCACAAAAGATAGAGGCTGTGAAAGATTGGCCAAGACCAACAACACCCATAGAAGTTCGGAGCTTCTTAGGCTTGGAAGGTTATTACAAGAGGTTTGTCGAAGGTTTTTCTTCTATATCTGTACCTCTAACAAAGCTGACACATAAGGCAACCAAGTTCCAATGGAATGATGCGTGTGAAAGAAGCTTCCAGGAGTTGAAAAATAAGCTAACTTGTGCACCTGTGCTAGTATTTCGAGAAGGTACTATGGGGTATGCAGTGTATTGTGATGCTTCAAGAGTAGGCTTAGGGTGTGTATTAACATGACATGGTAGGGTAATTGCTTATGCATCCAGACAACTCCGACCCTATGAGAAAAACTAACCAACTCATGATCTTGAGCTAGCAGCAGTTGTATTTGCTTTGAAAATATGGCACCACTATTTGTATTGGGTTCATGTTGACATATATACTGATCATAAGAGCCTGCACTACTTCTTTAAGCAGAAAGATCTAAAATTAAGACAGCGGAGATGGCTAGAGCTAATAAAGGATTATGACGTTGATATACTATACTATCCAGGAAAGGCAAATGTGGTAGCTGACGCTCTGAGTCATAAGGAAATCATGAATACTGGTGATCAAGCTATGGTAAGACAAAGATTGACTATGGATCTAAGTTAGCTAGCCATTTTGGGGGTTTGCCTTCTTGAAACTCCAAAGGAAGGGGTTATTGTGCATAATGCCATGGAGTCTTCGTTAGTGATGAAGGTGAAACAAAAACAATTTGAGGATCCTGTTCTACGATAGCTTAAGGAAAAGGTGAGTTAAGGTGCAATAAAGGGCTTTGATCGAGTAGAAAATAGAGCACTTTATGGCTAAAATAGATTATGTTTGGCTGATATTAATGGATTAAGAAAGAGGATAACGAAAGAAGCCCATCATTCCCGATATTCCATCCATCCAGGATCAACTAAAATGTACCATGACCTGAAAGGAATGTTTTGGTGGGGAGGCTTGAAAAAGGACCTTACAGAATTTGTGGCTCAATGTCCAAATTGCCAACAAGTGAAAGTAGAACACCAAAAGCTAGGAGGTTATATGCATTGTATAAAGCTTCCAACATAGAAGTGGGATATGATTAATATGGATTTTGTTACAGGTTTGCCTCGCTCATCTCAAAAGTTTGACTCCATATGGGTAATAGTTGACAGACTCCCAAAGTCAGCATACTTCTTGCCAGTTTGGAGTGATTATACAGCTGAAGACAATGCTAAGCTATACCTCAAAGAGATAGTCAGGCTATATGGAGTCCCAATCTCCATTATATCTGATCAAGGAGCTCAATTCACTGCAAAATTTTGGAAGTCCTTACAAAGGAGTTTAGGGACACAAGTGAATTTGAGTACAACATTCCACCCTTAAATAGATGGGCAAGCAGAACGTACCATTTAGATACTTAAAGATATGTTGCGAGCTTGTGCAATAGACTTTAAAGGTAGTTGGGTGGACCATTTGCCACTTATTGTGTTTGCCTATAAGAATAGCTACCACGCGAGTATCAAGATGGTACCTTATGAAGCTTTATATGGAAGGAAATATAGATCACCAATAGGCTAGTTTGAAGTGGGTGAAACCACTTTAGTTAGGCCAGATATAGTACAACAAGCCATGGAAAAAGTTAAGGTGATACAATAGCGGCTAGAAACAGCCCAAAGTCATCACAAATCATATACGGATGCCAGGAGAAAAGGACTAGAATTTTCAGTAGGTGACAGGGTATTTCTAAAGGTATCTCTAATAAAAAGGGTTATGAGTTTTGGTAAGAAGGGAAAACTAAGCCCATGTTACATAGGGCCATATCAGATTATTAAGAGGTTTGGACAGGTTGCATATGAACTGGAGCTACCCCAGGAGCTTTCAATGGTTTATCCAGTTTTTCATGTCTCAATGCTTTGGAAGCGTATAGGTGAGCCATCCCGTACCACTCCTATTGAGAATATACAGGTTACAAAAGATCTCACCTATGAAGAAGTGCCTATTGCTATTCTCCATCGTCAAGTTAAGAAGCTAAGGAACAAAGAAATAGCTTCAGTTAAAGTACTTTGGAGGAACCAGCAAGCATAAGAGATAACATGGTAGGCTAAGGACATGATGATATCAAAATATCCTCACTTATTTGAAGCTAAAGAGAAAGTACAACATATAGAATTGGGACACTAATAGGTACATGTTGAATGCTTAATGTGTTGTCAAAGTTTGTGTAAGTATAGGTTTAAACTTGGTTAAGCTACCCAATTATGCTAACATTTGAGGAAGAATGTTACTAAAGGGGGGAGGATGTAACAGTCCACACCTTACAATACTAGTACAATCCAAATGAAACATGACATGGTTTGGTCGAATTAGCGCTAATTTTCAAAAGTGCTTGAATCTTGTATTAACGGGCTATATGTGCATCTAATAATTAAGAGGATCTAGTGTATACATGTTTTGTGTTGAATTGAGTGAGATTATGGACTTAAATGAAGTAAGAGAATTGAGGTGCTTGTAGTACCTAGTAAGCAAGTAGGTGAGTCACTTACTTGCTTAGCTTAAATTTGTTAGTTAAACGAAGATGAGGCTCGACGTCAAATTTGTCCAAGTTCAATTATGAATAAAGTCTGTGTTAAGGGTATAACTTTGGACCATGTTTTAGTATCATTAATGGTCTATATGATAATCCCAAGAAGTATAACCAAAATGGCCCAAAGACATCACAAGTTCTTGGATACTTTAGGCCCAACCCAAGTGAACAAGAAAGCTGAAAATAGGAAGCCCAAGTCCAACCAATTTGGAGCCCCAAAAGGTCCAAATGAAAGGATAAAGGAGCTGCATCACCTACTTGGTAAAATAAGTCTGAGAAGGCCTCATTAGGTCGGACAAACATCCCTTTAAAAAGGGCCTAAAGCAGCTCCCACAAGTCACTATTATCTTGAACACAAAAAAAATCATCTTTGTCTCCAACTTTTCTCTCAACGTGTATTGACTTGCAAAGCAGCACAAAAAGGAACTTCTAGGGTTCTTATACAATACCTATATGTTTATGATATTGGTAAGTAAGTTTATACATGTGCTTACTATGGTTTTCTTATGAAAAACAAGAGGTATATGCTAGTATGTTGATGCTGGAAAGTCTTGACAAATTCTGCGGCTGGAAGTTGCTACACCTTTTCCTTTTCTTTTAGTGATTTCTCTATGGTTTGTGAGTTGTATTATGAATATAACTTGGTGTTAGTAACAAGGTTTGAGTTATAAAAATTGCCCTAAGGTTTATGCCCTGATTTTAGTTTCATTTAACAAGCGCATTTTATCGAGTTATCTTAAGTGTCATGTTGATTGCAAATTGCAGGCTGTTGTATGTAAGACTATTAGCTTACGTCCTTCATGACTTATTAAGTGCTGTTATAAGGATGTTTTAGGTCTATTTATATGTGTAAATGTTTCTAGAATATTTTCGTTAAATTTGGAATAAGTTTGGAGTTATCGACGTCGAAATATAGCAAATTAAGGTAACGTTATGCTGTCTATTTTTAGAATGTGTGCAATTGTGATGTGATGTGATTTGTGGGCTATGGTAAGACTGTTATGACATCAAAATAGGTTGTACATGATGTGGTCATACTAATGTGTATTAGAAAATATGATTAGGGGAGGGAAGGTTAAAGGAATACACTTGGGTTTATAATCACACGCTTGCTGCCCGTGTATTGTTTTCTTATGTGATTGGGATGCCAAGGTGTATCTATTGGCTATTAAGGTTAGTTTTATCACCTACTATGTTGTAGATAAGTATTTAGAGAAAGAAAAGGATATCTCAAGGTAGTAATAAGGTCATACAATGAGGTATGTAAGGTTACTTGATTTCGTATCACTTGGCATGAAACAAAGATATCTACTTGGTACATATAGGCATTCACCAACTCCGACACAACTACTAACCATGTCTCCTCTCTTGCATATGTTCATATGATTCCATACATAGTCACCTTCAAAACTGCATACATTCTTGGAGACCAAGTTATATGAGTTCTTGTTACTAAATAAAGTTCACAAGTTGTTTTATTTCATATGCATTTTATTATTTACATAACGTTTTCTTTTCATTGTCATGTTGTCTTGTGTGATTATCTACATGTCACATGCTACATATATAGTCGTACAACTCCAATATTATGGCCACCAAAAGATTCATCTCAAAGATAATTGAAAGATAAAGTATATAGTTTCTGATAGGTGGTATCCCGAGGGGTTGAGTATAACCTAGCCAGGGACAATCTTATCAAAGGGGGGCGTTAGCCCCTGGGGTTGAGAATAACCTAGCCAGGGATGAACTCGATACAGTTTCACCACTGATCAGTTGGTCATTTGTTTTACAGCTATGCACAAATTATACAGTAAAGGTAAAGTAATATAAAGGACATAAGGCACAAGATTCCACAGTATAACTAAGGGTGGTCCATATTATGCCACAGATGCATAGTTTCAATTAAGTTATTACTTTATATACAGTAATATGTCCTGCCTTACATACTCAATACATTATCTTGTACTGACGTCCCTTACGGGCGACCTGCATTTCATGCTACAGGTACAGGTGCTAGTAGATCTACCCAGTAGAAGTACAGGATATTCAGCTGTTGTCACCAAGCTACAGGTTGCTTCGGTGCTTTGTATATGTCTAGAGCTTATGTGTTTTGATTGCATAGTTTGTTGAGGGGGGGCCTGTCCTGACTCTTACTAGATGTTTTTCTTTACTTAGAGGCTTTGTAGACTATGTAAAGTAAAGTTTAGTTGTGTCTCATACTTTAAATATTGTGTCCCCAATGACCTAGTCATATGCACTTCCTTTTGGCTTGTTATCACTGTTTATCTTCTTAAAGGCATGTCAAACGTAGAAACCCCTTATAATATGTATAGAAAGCATATAGTTACAGGTTGGTTCTCTTAAGCCTTATTGGCAACGGGTGCCAATCCGCCCTATGGGACTTTGGGGCTTGACAAAATGAGACAACGTAGGTGATTGGAATTACTTAAGGATTATGATATCTATTTAATATAACCCTGTGAAGGCCAACATGGTGGCAAATGCTTTGATCCAGAAGGCTACTAGTATGGGGAGTTTGGCCTTCTTGAGGTTCATGAGAGGCCTTACCTTTGGAAGTTTAGTCACTTGCTAGATATATGGTGCAGTTAGATATTTCTCCTCCTCAGAGTATATTGGCATTTGTTTAGGCTAGATCTTTATTGTTTGATCAAATTTGTGCTCATCAATTTGAGGATCCTAGCTTATGCTTGATTCATGACAAAGTGTTGAAGGGTGAATCCAAGGCTACTATTATTGATTTTGATGGCATATTAAGGATTAATGGTAGAGTTTATGTACCTAATGTAACACCACATACCTTACACTACTAGTACAAGTCAAATGAAACATGACATGGTTTGGTCAAATTAGCGCTAATTTTTAAAAGTGCTTGAATCTCGCGTTAATGGACTATATGTGCGTCTAGCGCTTAAGAGGGTCGAGTGTATACATATTTTGTGTTGAATTAAAGAGATTAAGGACTTAAAATGAAGTGATAGATTTGAGGTTCTTGTAGGACTTAGAAGCTAGCAGGTGAGTCACCTACTTGCTTAGCTCAAAATTGCTAACAAAACGGAGACGAGACCAGGCGTTGAAATTGTCCAAGTTCGATTATGAATAAAATATGTTTTAAGGGTGTAACTATGGGCCATGATTTAACATCACATATGGACTATATTTACAGCCCAAGGATGATAGTAATAAAGGCCCAAAGATATCACAAGATTCTTAGAAACTTTAGGCCCAAACCAAGAAGAACAA
>JAOTQJ010034028.1:0-15751 GCA_025642045.1 Solanum sejunctum
AGCTTTTCCTTGGTGCTTTCTTTCTTTTTTTCAATTGTGCCTTATTTTTGAACTCATTTTTGCTATTCTCTTCAATCTAAGGCAACTTTTCTTTTCTTTTTCTCACCCGGCATATGATTTCTTCATTTATTTCTTTCTTTCCCAACTAACCACCTCTTTTTAATTACTTTTCCACAATAAGGGCCACCCTCAACTTAGGCTTTTAGCCTGAGGTGAAGTACACAATATTTATTCCCCAAACCAGGGCCACTATTTGTAGCCACGTTAAACTTAGGCCTTTAGCCTCTATCAAGGTTCACATGTCCAAGGATAGACTGGGGTTAAAATCAAAGTATTTCATAAAATAAGGCTAAACTACCTTGGTGTTAAAAAAGAATAGGTACATGAAAAGCTCAAACAATATCACATTTGGTAGGTCATTTAGGCAATGTGCGTTTAACTAAAAGAACTAAGGCCTAAGATCCTTTCCAAATCAACCGTATCACCAATCCAATCTTAGAGTACTAAGCAAGTTCTGAGTCTATACAAGATGCATGAATGTAGCAAAATAAGCTCACAACACACATGGCATTGCACCCACAATCAAGTATAGAGACACTGGTCATGCTTCAAGACTCAACTTACCTTTACATTATCAGAACAAACATCACTAGTTCATCAAAATGCGTGAATGCATCAATAATAACAATTTCAAAAATTTTGAGGGTACCCAATTTTTCAAATCATTCAAAAGAATTTAAAGACTATGTATATGCCAATAGATAACACTATATATCTACAAGTTATCTAAACTACCTAAACATGTTTTAGCAGAAGGTAAATATCCGTGAGGAAAAAGAACACAGGCAAGAAAACCTCATGATCAAAATTTGGAGTAGTTATAGACCCTAAGCTACTAAGACTTCACCAAGATCCATAACTGCCCATACCCCATCAAAAAAGATATGCATTGTCCTCAAGGCACCAAATCAAGAACAATAGTGGATATAGGGGTAAAATCAAAACATACCTTAGGTTTCCTCCCAAGAAACACTTGATTTATTATTATAGCTTGACTTAGTCCACTTGGTTAGTCATACTATACCGATTTTTCAAACCATGCTCCTCCATAATTCTACTTTTCCTTCCACCTTGAACTTATAAGTTGACCACTAATTTCTTGTCCAACTTTCTATCATGCTCAAAGTGTCCTAGTATAAGAATGAGGGAAATAAGTACTAGCTTTTGCATGTTATTCAGAGTAGAGGCTCCCAATCTAAGATTCTTGTAGAAAGCAAGGGGCTTAAGCTTTACGCGAGCACATAGATCACATAGTGTACTTGTGAATACTATGTCTCTAATTTTGTAGGTTATAGTGGCCATTTTCTACGCTCACTCCATGAGAAGAGTGCTGATGGATAGTTGTTTTAATATGGAGAGAGAGTGTTTAACCTTGCTTTCCTCGTCCCTCTTCTTGAATCTTTGACGGAAAGGAGGAGGATGTCTTGGGATGAGCTCTTACTCTTTTTGCTCTTCAACTGATTCTTGTACCACATCCTTTCCACACTCTTCTTGTTCAACAAGATCTTTATCGTACCACTTGTAACATCTATACTATTCCCTTCATCCTCAGAACATTGCACTGTGTTACTAGGTAGTGTACCACTCTAATGTTGCTTAAGTAGAGTTGATGCCTGACCAAACTATTGCTGAAGCTGTTTAATAGCCAAGGAAGTAGACTCTAATTTTTTTGTTAATGTTTGTAATTTCTGATCTCATTCCATGTAGAGTCTTATCCTGTGTCTCAGCCTTTTTCAACAGGCGATCAAATATCTCCTCAATTCTAGGGTTGCTAGTGCCAGCATCATAATGGTGTTGTGTCACACAAGGATCATTTCTGAAACCATCCCTACTACTCCATTAAATTTCTAGCCCCCTATTTTTCTCATAATAAGTACCCTGGCTATCTTTGTAAGAACTCTCTCTTCTGTAGGTCCATTGTGGTTTCTTGACCTTGGCCCTAATGGTCTTGAATGAACCACTAAACGTTGGGCTTAAAAACTGATATTTGATCAGCTGAAAACCAAGTGTCCTCTTCATAATATAGCTCTTCACACATGGGCGCACGTGAAGGCTACTGTTGTGATCAGGGACACTCTGTAAAACTCTTTTTATTTTTTTTATATTTGTTCGAGGAAACAAAGGAAAACAAAAACAAAAATAAAAGTAAAATGTAAGAGAATGAAGAAATCAATACTTGAACTAACTAGTAGTGAAATCAAGTCAAGACCTAGCCATATTCACCGGCAACGGTGCCATAAAGTTTATGATGTTGACGCTCCAATAGCAAGCAGTCACTGTCAGCAATTAACCTAGAGAAATAGAAGAAGGTGGAACCCTTTTTGTGTTGAAAGAAATGAGATTTTCAGGAATACACACATTAATTATCCAAATTTGCCCGACATAGAAAAGCCGCATAAGTGAATATATAACCTAAAGAATAGTGAGCTTATCCAATCAATCTTTCTTGTAGAGTTATAAGGGCCACTGGTTTATCTATCTAGCGAATCAAATTGGCTCTACTACCAATCATTTCAAGTATCGACTACTAAAATCTCGGGCGTGGGGGGGTCTTTATAATTCAAGAATAAAAGTAAAAACTAAACTAACTATGCAGGAAGACATTCAAATTTAGGGACAACATGAGAAATATGTTCCCCATGATTTGTTGACTCAATTACCCTAGATAATGTAACTTTAATTTGGAATTCGCATGCAGGATGGTAACTTAGGTTCTTCCATCCCTTTTATGAAGGTGAAGGTTGAATTTCACCATGGCGCGAGGTTGGAAACCATGGTGTCCCAACTAACCATTACGCATTGTCCCAGTCAACCTCTCCTTAGTCAGATTTTGTTGATTAAATAAGAACACAACAATCAAATCTTTTCATTTATTTCCTTTTTCCTATTCGTCATTATCTTGGTCAGGATCATGATAGTAGATGGGGTTTGGTGTTGGTCCACCACCAAACAACAATCAAAATAAAGGAAAATAAACAATACATGTAAAACCCCAACAAAAAAATATAATAAACCTAGGTTATTTCAAGTCACCTACTCATGGTTCCCGAAACCCCAAGTTGTGGGTGCTTAGCTACTCATGGCTAAGGCAAAATTAATAATAATGCAAATAAATGACATAGTAGAGAGTTTACCCAAAGCAATGAAGAGCAAGAACACCTTCAAGTTAAAAACCACAAGGTTGGATCAATGGCAAATGAGTACAATATGGGTTTTCAATCCCCCAAAAATGGTTCTTCAAATTTAAAGATAAAAACCTCCTCTAAACCCTAAAAATGCTCCTCAAATATTTACAAGTATCTGTGAATGTCGGATCTCCCATCAGAAAACATAACCCAATCTATTTATACTCATTACAAAATATATATAGCATAGGTATGACTCATTGGTCACCCTATGAGTCGTAATCAGGGTCTCATAATAAGCATTTGGCATTTTGGACTTGACTATTACAACCCACTATTACGAGTCATTGCTTGGGCTACAACTTGTATGCTCCTCTCGTATTCTAGGCTTTTAGTTCTTAGTCCAAACTTTTAGCTCACTGTTTCTTGCTACAATCCCACCTATATGAGTCATAGTGAGACCTACAACTTGTAGAGTGGCCTCGTAGGGCTGACCTCCACTTAGCGACTTCATAATTTTTGCTCATTTTTCCTTGCTATGAGATTATCTTATGACTCATAGCTGGGTTACAACTCATAGGCAGGCTCATATGTCCTGTAATTAAGCAAAATCTACAACTTTCTCTCAAAATCATGCCAACCTACTTTTTAGCAATAATAACACAAAAACACATAAAAACCATAAAACGTCGCATTGAGAACTTGCAAAATTCCTAGTTTTAGACACCAAATGTGCTTCAATTTGACAGCACATCATATGTGTAGCTAATTTTATGACATAATACATGCAAGTCCACCTAAATTTACATTTTCATACTCAATCTAAAATAAGCAGAACCATAGCCTATTTGTAGACCGAACACACATACTCCAAACTATTCTATCAGAGTTTTTCCCTTTCGAATGGCCTTTGACTGTTGTCATGATGTCAAAAACATAATCAAAACATCAATACAATTGTTTTGTCACTAATATTACAATTTTTAGAGATACACCAATTTTGTGGTAAAAATTGGGAGTATAGGATCCATATATTGGAAATACCAAAATCAGTCCTGTAGAAAGGTTCCCTAGTAGCTCCTTGATGTCGCGCAAGCTACACTTCCTTTTTAAAGGATAAAGCAGTCGCTATTAAGATATAAAACCTAACCAAGATCAGAGTTGATCCCATAGGGAATACATATGATCAATGCTTAAATAAATTATGTTTAAGTAACTCATGCTTGCATAGGACATGGCATATGTGTAGGAATAGAGCATCATATATTGGTTTGAGGTACCGACCCCTCACTTTGGTTAATAAGGTACCAACCCCTCACTTTGGTTAAATTTCATCACTATTGCTACTTTTCATGAAATCAACACTTGAATACCATACATTTATCATCATAAAGTCATCATATACCTATATTTCCTCTCATCATTATACATCGTATGCATACCATTGCTTCATTATCATGCTATTATCATTTCATCATCATATAATTATCATAACACCAACAACTTATATGACATGTATTGGACCTTCATTACCCTAGTCGGACATTTTATGAAACGCTTGGTGGGTGTGTAATGCTAGTATAAAACCATGAAATAGAGATGAAATCATGCAAGAAAATCTATTATAAAATAATCAATAAATACCTTGCAACACTATGAAACAATATACATAAAATCTCCTCATTAACTCTTATAATAGATCCAAGATTCATAGCTCAAAGCATAGCAAAATAGTCACAACTTTACATAGTTTTAACATGATGTGCAGTGAATTTCATAATATGCAAAACTCATTTGTAAATCAACTTTAAGTCATGCAATTTATGTAAAAAAGGAGCTTAGGCACTATAGGTAGAAGGACCTAATAGTTCAACACCACATACCCTAGCTTTTGGATAAACCTTGAAGAGGATTGGAAATGGAGACTGGAAGCTTGAACAAGAATCTTAAAGGAGAACCTTAGCTTGGGATGAGAGTTTGGGACTTGAGTTTGGGGAGTGAAACCATGACAAGTGTTTGAGTGAGTATTGGGGAATGTTTAGAATGATATGAGGGTGAAATTTGACTAGGTAAAGATAAAAACACATTTGGGAATACTTAGGCCCAGACTTAAAAGTCTTAGACCTAGTACAAGAAACAGTTCTCAAATTATAGACTGGCATGTCGCGGAAGTGGCGCACCTTACTTATTGTTTTCAGCATTTATGGATAATTCATAATTTGATTTGGTTGCTTAAAAAATTGGGGTTAGACCCCTACCCCCTCAATTTGGACCCCCTAAACAATAATATGAAGTTGGATTTTTGAAATAATAAATCAATTTTGAGATATATAAAAATTAAAAATCCGGGCACTCCGAGGCACATTTTTGGGCACTTTTTGGGGTCGTTACAAAGAAGACAAGTCCCTTTTTCTCACTCAAAGTCATAAAAAATCAGGCACTATGCAAGTATTCCCACTTTTACAAATAAAATTCATGCATAATGACTAACACCACAGGCTTGCCTCTATACTCAAATTTCGAATTGATGACAAAGTGGATTTGGATCACTTTAGGACTTAATGACTTGTAACATAGGCTCATGGGGCTTTGGTATAGCATTTTAGGCAAATAGTGACTTAAAGCTATCCTTGAGCCGTGTTTATCAACCTCTTTCCTTCATAACTAACCATTTTCTCTAAATCCACCCTTATTCTTCATTTTCAAGCTTTTCCCGGGTGCTTTATTTCTCTTCTTTAGTTGTGCCTTATTCTTGAACTCATTTTTGCTATTCTCTTCAATCTAAGGCAACTTTTCTTTTCTTTTTCTCACCCGGCATATGATATCTTCATTTCTTTCTTTCTTTCCCAACTAACCACCTCTTTTTCATTACTTTTCCAAAATAAGGGCCACCCTCAACTTAGGCTTTTAGCCTGAGGTGAAGTACACAATATTTATTCCCCAAACTAGGGCCACTATTTGTAGCCACCTTAAACTTAGGCTTTTAGCCTCTATCAACGCTCACATGTCCAAGGATATACTAGGGTTAAAATAAAAGTATTTCATAAAACAAGGCTAAATTAGCTTGGTGTTAAAAAAGAATAGGTACATGAAAAGCTCAAATAATATCACATTTGGTAGGTCATTTGGACAATGTAGATTTCAGTAAAAGAACAAAGGCCTAAGATGCTTTCCAAATCAACCGCATCAACAAACCAATCTTAGAGTACTAAGGCAAGTTCTGAGTCTATACAAGATGCATGAATGTAGCAAAATAAGCTCACAACACACATGGCATTGCACCAACAATCAAGTATAGAGACACTGGTCATGCTTCAAGCCTCAACTTACCTTTACATTATTAGAACAGACATCACCAGTTCATCAAAATGCATAAATGCATCAATAATCACAATTTCAAAAATTTTGAGGGTACCCAATTTTTCAAATCATTCAAAAAGCATTTAAAGACTATGTATATGCCAATAGATAACACTATATATCTACAAGTTATCTAACCTACCTAAACATGTTGTTTTAGCAGAAGATAAATATCTGTGAGCAAAAAGAACACAGGCAAGGAAACCTCATGATCAAAATTTGGGGTAGTTATAGACCCTAAGCTACTCAGACTTCACCAAGATCCATAACTGCCCATACCCCATCAAAAAAGTTATGCATTGTCCTCAAGGCACCAAATCAAGAACAATAGCGTATATAGGGGTAAAATCAAACATACCTTAGGTTTCCTCCTAATCAACACTTGATTTACTGTCATAGCTCGGCTTAGTCCACTTGGTTACTCATACTATACCAATTTCTCAAACTTGCTCCTTCATAATTCTGCTTTTTCTTCCACCTTGAACTTACAAGTTGACCACTAATTTCTTGTCCAACTTTCTATCATGCTCAAAGTGTCCTAGTATAAGAATGAGGGAAATGTGTACTAGCTTTTGCATGTTATTTAGAGTAGAGGCTCCCAATCTAAGCTTCTTGTAGAACGCAAGGAGCTTAAGATTTATGCGAGCACCTAGATCACATAGTGCCCTTGTGAAATCTACGTCTCTAATTTTGTAGGTTATAGTGGCCATCTTCTACGCTCACTCCATGAGAAGAGTGTTGATGGATAGTTGTTTTAATAGGGAGAGAGAGTGCTTAACCTTGCTTTCCTCCTCCCTCTTCTTGAGTCTTTGATGAAAAGAAGGAGGATGTCTTGGGATGAGCTCTTACTCTTTTTGCTCTTCAACTGATTCATGTACCACATCCTTTCCACACTCATCTTCTTCAACCATATCTTTGTCACACCCATTAGTAACGTCCATACTTTTCCCTTCATCCTCAAAATATTGCACTGTGTTACTAGGCAATGTACCACTCTAATGCTGCTTAAGTAGAGTTGATGCCTGACCAAACTGTTGCTGAAGATGTTTAATAGCCAAGGAAGTATACTCTAATTTTTTATTAATGTTTATAATTTTTGATCTCATTCCATGTAGAGTCTTATCCTGTGTCTCAGCCTTTTTCAACAGGCGAACAAATATCTCCTCAATTCTAGAGTTTCTAGTGCCAGCATCATTATGGTGTTGCGGAACAAAAGGATCATTTCTGAAACCATACCTACTACTCTATTCAACGTATGTCCCCCTAATTTTACTCATAATAAGCACCCTAGCTATCTTTGTAAGCACACTGTCTTCCATAGGTCTATTATGGTTTCATAACCTTGGCCCTAATGGTCTTGAATGGACCACTAGACGTTGGGCTTAAAACCCCACATTTGATCAGCTGAAAACCAAGTGTCCTCTTCATAATATAGCTCCTCATACATGGGCGCACGTGATGGCTACTGTTGTAATCTGGGACACTCCGTAAAACTCTTTCTATTTTTTTTATATTTGTCCTGGGAAACAAAGGAAAACAAAAACAAAAACAAAAGTAAAATTTAAGCAAATGAAGAAATCAATACTTGAACTAACTAATAGTGAAATCAAGTCAAGACCTAGCCATATTCCCCTGCAACGGTGCCATAATTACTGATGATGTTCACGCTCCAATAAACAAGCAGTCACTATCAGTAACTAACCTAAAGAAATAGAAGAAGGTGGAACCCTTTCTGTGTCAAAAGAAATGAGATTATAGAGAATACACACATTAATTATCCAAATTTGCCCGACATAGAGGCAATCAAGAAAGCCGCATAAGTGAATATATGACCTATAGAATAGTGAGCTAATCCAATCAATCTTGCTTGTGTAATATAAAGGGCTACTAGTTTATCTATCTAGCGAATCAAATTGGCTCTACTACCAATCATTTCAAGTATCGATTACTAAAATCTGGGCGAGGTGTGGGGTGGTTCTTTGTAATTCAAGAATAAAAGTAAAACCTAAACTAACTATGCAAGAAGACATTCAAATTTAGGGACAACATGAGAATTATGTTCCCCATGATTCATTGACTCATTTACCCTAGATAACATAACTTTAATTTGGAATTCGCATGCAGGATGGTAACTTAGGTTCTTCCAGCCCTCTTATGAAGGTGAAGGTTGAATTTCACCATGGCGCAAGGTTGGAAACCATGGTGTTCCAACTAACCATTACACATTGTCCCAGTCAACCTCTGCTTAGTTAGATTTTGTTGATTAGATGAGAACATAACAATCAAATCTTGTCATTTACTTCCTTTTTCCTATTCGTCATTATCTTGGTCGGGATCATGATAGTAGATTGGGTTTGGTGTTGGTCCACCACCAAACAACAATCAAAATGAAGGAAAATAAACAATATATGTAAAACCCTAATAAAAAAATGTAAGAAACCTAGGTTATTTCAAGTCACCTACTCATGGTTCCCGAAACCCCAAGTTGGGGGTGCTTAGCTACTCATGGCTAAGGCAAAATTAATAATAATGCAAATAAATGACATAGTAGAGAGTTTACCCAAAGCAATGAAGAGCAAGAACACCTTCAAGTTAAAAACCACAAGGTTGGATTAATGGCGAATGAGTACAATATGGGTTTTCAGTCCCCCAAAAATGGTTCTTCAAATTTAAAGATAAAAACCTCCTCTAAACCCTAAAAATGCTCCTAGAATATTTACAAGTATCTGTGAATGTCGAATCTCCCCTTAGTAAACATAACCCAATCTATTTATACTCATTACAAGAATATACATTGCATAGGTATGACTCATAGGTCACCCTATGAGTCATAATCAGGGTCTCGTAATAAGCATTTGGCATTTTGGACTTGACTGTTACGACCTACTATTACGAGTCATTGTTTGGGCTACAACTTGTATGCTCCTCTCGTATCTAGGCCTTCAGTTCTTAGTCCAAACTTTTAGCTCACTGTTTCTTGCTATAATCCCACCTATATGAGTCAGAGTGAGACCTACGATTTGGAGAGTGTCCTCTTAAGGGCTGACCTCCACTTAGCATATTCCTAATTTTTGCTCACTTTTCCTTGCTACGAGATCATCTTATGACTCATAGCTCGGTTACGACTCATAGGTAGGCTCATATGTCCTATAATTCAACAAAATCTACAGCTTTCTCTCAAAATCATGCCAACCTACTTTTTAGCAATAATAATACAAAAACACGTAAAAACCATAAAATGTTGCATTGAGAACTTGCAAAATTCCTAGTTTTACGACCTATAAAGTGGGTTATGACTGATAAACTATAGAAATTCTTTATTCGCTTATCCTCAGTGCACTTTACCTCTTCTACGACTTCTACATTACTCATTAACTTGGCCCCTCACTAGAATTCCTTATGAAATAACCCTATGGCTTCTAGAAAGGTCTACGGCCTGTAATTTGTCTTGTATAACAACAAATCTGCAGCAACCTTGTAACTTTCCCCAAAATCATTGCCAACCTCTAATCCAGCAAACATAAACAGAAAAACACATAAAACACACTAACATCACTTTAAGAACACACAAGATCCTAAGTTTGAAACATCAAAAGTGCTACATTTTAGCAGCACATCAACAACCTCAACTTAAAATATTGCTTGTCCTCAAGGGACAGACTCAAATATATATAAATAATATAATAACGCGTAGATCTCAACGCAATGGCATACATCATATAAGTCTCTAACGTAGATACCAATACTAACTTTTTAAAATAGGATTAGATAGTTATTTATACAATCAATGCAAACTGGTGCATGTGACGAACAATTAAGACAAGAAGGTATATCAACAATCCACAATCACTGAACATGTCAACTGCTAACAATGCAATGCAAGCGCCCTGGCAGAAAGAAGTTTCATTTTTGTCACTTAATGATGTTTTCATATTTGACCTTGGGACTATGTAAAAATGCTCACTCTCACAAAAGATATTCATGCTTGATGACTAATACCATAGGCTTGCCCCTATACTTATGAACACCTTCAACTAATTAGACTAGGATCACTTTAGGACTTTCTTGGCTTGTAACATAGGCTCAGGGGGCTTTGGTATGGTATTTTGAGAAAATATTGACTAAAGTCCCTCCTTGAAACAACTTTTTTCTACACTTTTGTCCCACTAACTTTTCTACTTTTACCTTATTTTCCCTTTTTCCTATTTAAACTTTTCTTGGTGCTTTGTTTTAATTTTTTTCAGCTCTTTCCCTTGTTTTTACAATTCCCTTTGCTTTTTAGCTCACATCTAAGGCATTATTTGTTTTTCTTGCACCTAGTACATGATTTTCTCCTTTTTGTCTATATTCCTAACTCACCCCTTATTTTGTTTTGCTTTACCTTACACTAGCCACACTGAAATTAGTGTGTTGAGGTTCCCAATATCCATCCCGCGAACTAAGGCCACTTTTGGTAGCCACCCTCAACTTAGGCTTTTCGCCTCAGTTAAGATACACAATGTTCAAGGAAAGACCAAGGCCAATTTCAAGATTTTTCACTAGGTTAGGCCAGGTTAATCAGGTGTTTTCAAAGAATAGGTACATGTTAGGCTCAATCATTAGGAACAAGGGATATATTTTCAGTTTGGTATGTTATTTTTAGGCTAAAGTGGACTATTTAAGAACAATGGCCTAAGATCCTTTCTTAATCCAACTAATCTAAAATCTAGCTTAGAGTAACAGGGTAAGTTCTGAATTAGCACAAAACATATGAATTTTAGAAAATAAAGCTCATAATCACATAACATTGCATACATTATCAATAGAAGACTTACGGATCATGCTTCTTATCTAAATTTACCCTTACTTATCAGAACAGATATTATATGACACCTAAACATGCATGTGTACTATCTAACAAATTGATCAAAATTTTTGGTGGGTATCATTTTTCAATCAAAACATAAAAACATGCTATATTCCACAAGTATTGGTACCATATGCTACAAATATTATCAAAACATCCTAAACTTGTTGGCTCAAATGACAATAGATATCCACAGGGTGAAAGAACACAGGCAAGAAAATCCCTTGATAAAAAATTGGGTTAGTTATGGACCATAAGCTACTCAAACTTCACTGAGGTTTATAACTACCCACATCCCATCGCAAAGAATGTGCATTGTCTTCAATGCACAAAATCAAAACAAAATAGAACATGACAAGTCATAAAACATACCTAGCACCTAAGAGCAAGTCTATGGATGAGTCTGGCCACTTTTCTCCTTCAAGGTGATCTACATAGCAGTGGTACTCTATTTAGAGGGGTCAATACCCCTTATCTACTCTGTCACTCAAACTAGTCTCATCTCCTTATTATGACTCAATATCCTCAAGTCAAGCTCAATCACGTACATGTCTCTCATCTAAATCCACATTTGTGCAAGTTCTCTTCCTAAGTGATGACTGGGTAGGCTCCTTTGGAGCAAATAAATCAACTATCAGCACCTTAGGTGTAGTCAATGGTAGTGCAATTGTATCCACTAGTGTTGCTGTCAAGTCGGCTTGGAGCTATTGGATCTCTATCTGCAGAGCTGACAAATCTAAAAGTTGGGCCTTGCCTTATCTCTGCTGTAGCCTCTCCTCTAAAGCGTCGATGCGGGCATTCATGCTAGAAATATTGTCCTAGGTAGTGACTATGAATGCCTACGATCAACCTCTGAGTCTCCAATAGCCTGGAAGACCCACGTCCTAATCTGGTGAACAAGCTGAGTCAACTGAGACTTAGCATGGGATAATCTCTGTGCCAAGGCCTGTACAGAAGCATTGAACACATAGTTCAAGACCCCGATAGTAGGCTTTGAAGGAATGACCACTAGTGCAAGAGTAGTAATAGTGGGCCCTCTTTCTTAACAACCTCGAGCTACAGGGGCCTCTCCTAAGTAGCAGCAACAGTAGTAGTGGTGGCAGTTTCGGAACTCTCAGGTGGTTCTGCTGGGGTAAACATCATAGGTATAGGTATGGACTATGCTTGTAGGAGTGCCACTGAGTTCTCTTTAATCTTGATTAGGCTGGGGATCCAATTTAAGCTGGCCTCAGTCATTTGGTCTAGCTGATGTAGTATCTTCACCCTCGACTCTAGACAGATCCATTAAAGTAAGTGTGGGAACGAGATTGAGTCAAACCTCTTCAGTGCAGCCTCATGAATCTATTTAGTAATGAGGTAGGTCCAATCAATCTCATATACAGCGAAGCAACTAAAGTTGCGTGCTCTGGTGTCAGAGTTTTATCAACAAAAGTCATCCGAGTGATTGAAGAAATAACCTCCCACCAAATATTTGTAGTGAAATTGAGCAAAGTCTTGGCTATAGGCTCCGAGAGAGTGGCGACCCAAGCAAGTTCTGAACCCTGCTCTATAATATATCTGGCCACCTATCAAATCAACATGTCTTATTGCTCAGGATCCTTCATCAATAATGGGTTCCTCATCTGGCCCACCCTGTGGTCGAACTCTGGGTGGATCAGGGAGTAGGGAACTCAGGAATAAATAATATATTGCAGATGGTCTCCTTTGATATATCCATCCGCTGGCCTCTCACCTTCGTCTCTATTAATCTGGGCTAACCAAGAGGCTTCTTTCCTATAGGAAGAGTAAGTTCGATAATAGCTACATAGGACGCATAGATCACCCTCACCATAGTTGGGGAGTATCATCCAAAAAATCAGAAAGCCACTGAAGTCGGTGTCTAATCATTGTGTCCTAGAGGCTGGGGACACAATCAAGTCTACCTGAAATAACTATAGGCTCCTTAAAAATAAAGTCGGATATCTTTCCTTACTCTCCTAATTGCACACCCTCTTTATAGATCTTTTGCATGCCCTGATGCACCATCAGCTAAGTGAGGGGCATCCGGTACAGATGATGATGATAGTGCAATGGAAGATTTAGCCTCTAATTTGTTCACTGAATCTCCATCAGAACTGGATTCCTCTCCAGATGGAGTCATCTATTGTAACCCGCACCCATTGTTGCCTCCCTCCTCATACTGGAAAGAACGAGCAATAGGTGGCTGAGTATGCCGAACTCTGGTGGTGGCTAGTACAACAGTCTGTGGTTCCAGTGTGACATCTAGGACCTCTAGTGAGCTACTCAGTTGAGTGATCTATTGATCGTCTGAAGGCTCATCCCTGAGCCTCCTCCTCAAAGCCTGTATCTTAGCGGGTTTAGCTTTAGAATCCACCATACTTGAAACATAGACATATGCACACTACAGTTAGCCCCAAAATGAAGAATTGAAATGCAAAAATTCATCAAAGTTGAGTTGTAGAAGGGTTTTATGAAAGAACTTTTATAGGCCATAGTAGCAACTATGAGAAGTAAAGAGCCCTCGTAAATCAGTGGTCCAAATAGTTTTAGTTACTGGACAAATCTACAAGATGAGGTACTACTCCTAAAGTGGTTTTTGAGTCATAGAATGGGTCATAGAGAATTCTAGTGAGTAATTATTTCCAGGAAGGAATCTACGAGACTTATCTACGAGCCATAGAGTGATCTATCACTAGTAGATGGTCTCTTCTAATTGTGACTCATGGATTACTCTATGGGCTATAAAAGCCAATCATGAACTAGAGAACTATCACCTCAGTTTCTAAGTCCATCACACGGACCCTAAGAGACTAATTTCAACAAATAGATTATCAGAATTGAAGCAAGACACACGCACCCATATGATTTGCAAATCACACCTATCACCTCCAACATGGTCAACACATATACACCCTATAAAAAGTGATTTAGCATAAATTATCTTACAATTTGGATCACCTCTAATTGACTCAATCAAGATCATGTACCTATGTTGTCACTCACCAAGTCACGATTACAAATATTCAAGTACATAAGGTGACTGACAAAATAAGCGCAAGAAATTATCATTTACATAAGATCATAATCCCTAATTCCAAACATAATTAACAATTACAATATGGGCCACCTAATTTTAACTAATACATTCAAATTCAAATAGTGATTTTGTTTCTAAACACCATACCCATCATAATATTCAAACCAGTCATTCATACAAAGCAAATCAAGGGTTGTAATTAAACCAAAAACTTATGAAGAATTGAGATTAACTTTAAGAAGAGGAAGGAGGTGAGTTGTCACAAACCTTAAGTGGCCGAAATTCTCTCCGAGAAAAGGGATTCGGTGGCCAAAAGTAATCAGAAAAATGAGTGGATGAGGTAGCTTGGGTTTATCGATACATTAGGTCAAATATACGGTTAGAATAATTTGACCTCTCTATTTATACTTTGACTCGGGTCAACTGAACTTATGGGCCTGGACTCTATGAAACCCAAATCACGAGCTGTAAAGAGTTTTTTAGCTCACAAATTATGGTTTCATAGAACATCCAAATCCTAGTTTTCAAGACTACGCTACACGGACCTATCAAAGAGTCGTAAAGTATTTAGAGCTCATAAATTTGGTCGTAGAACCCTCAGTACTTAGAAAATTTTTAGAAAACTTACCTGGGGTCCACTATCGCAATTCACGACTCATAGTTTGATCTACGAGTTATAAAGTTGGCTTATGGATTGGAGTGCATAATTTTCTACTTATTGGAAATATCTATGAGGTAGGGTATAGGTCGCAAAGTGTTTTACATCCTGTAATCTAGTTGTAGAGACTCTCAACTTGATGCTTTTCTCAGCCAAATCAGCTGACTTAGTCTAGTACTTGCATATTCTTCATAAAATACACTATTATCCCATATGAATAAAGCTTAATGTCCAATCAAAACACAAGAACATAAACTGCCTATGAATCCAAAAATTTGAATATAAACCTATGACTATGCTATTACATAAAAAACCATGGGTTGCCTCCTAAGTAGCATTTGATTTATTGTCGCGGCATGACTTAGGCAAATTGGTTAAATCAGACTTCGCCAATTACCCAGACTTAAATCTTTAACTCATCTGGATGCTTTATGGATTGAAAAATATCAAAGATGACTTCTTCATCATTCAACCTAAACCTGAGTTGACCAGCTTCCATATCCACTAGGGCTCATCCAGTTGCTAGGAAGGGTCTTTCAAAGATGATTAGGACGTCGAAGTCAACTTTGTAGTCTAGGATCACGAAGTCTGCAAGGGATATGAACTTATCAGCATTTACCAACCCATCATAAAGTATCCCTACATGCTTTTGTAACATACAATCT
>JAOTQJ010034038.1:0-15748 GCA_025642045.1 Solanum sejunctum
TTTTAATGTCATAACAGTCTTACAACAGCCCACAAAGCACAACACATCACAATTCCACACAATCTAAAAATGGACAGCATAACGTTACCTTCCTTCGCTACATTTCGACATCGACAACTCCAAACTTATTCCAAATTTAACCAAACCATTCCAGAAATAGTTACACATATAAACAAACCTAAAATAGACTTATAAAATCACTTAAGAAGTCCTGAAGTACGTGATCTAATAACCTTACATACAACAGCCCGCAAGTTCCAATCAACATGACGCTTAAGATAACACAATAAAGCGCGCTTGTTAAGTGAAATCAAAATCAGTCCAGCAACCTTAGGGTGATGTTTATAACTCTAAAAATATTAATAACACCAAGTTCTATTCATAATTCAACTCCCAAACCATAGAGAAATTACCAAATCAAAAGGCAAGTGTGCAATAACTTTCCGCCCACATGCTGTCCAACAATTTCAGCAAGCATAACTAGTATCTATCTCTTGTTTTTTATGATGAAACTATACTAAATATACAACTATAATTACTTACCTTTGTCTAAATGCTTCTTAAGAACCCTGAAATAGTCATTTGGCTGCGTCACAAAGTTGAGAAATGTTGAGAGGAAATTTAGAGAGCAAATCTGATTTTTGTGAGGTCAAGTTGAGAAATGACTTTTGGGAGCTGCTTTGACCCCTTTTTATAGAGTGATTTGGCCTACCTAATTAGGAATTCTCATCCTTAATTCACCAATTAGGCGATGTAGCTCCTTTCTCCTTTCGTTTAGACCTTTTGGGGCTCCAAATTGGTTGAACTTGGGATGCCTATTTTCAGCTTTCTTATTCACTTGGGTTGGGCGTAAAGTATCCAAGAACTTGTGATGTATTTGGTCCCTTTTTGTTAAACTTCTTGGGCTGGTCATATAGCTTATTTATGATGCTAAATTATGGGCTAAAGTTACACCCTTAATACGGACTTTATTCATAATTGAACTTGGACAAATTCGACATCTAACCTCATCTCCATTTAGCTTGCAAATTTAAGCTAAGCAAGTAGGTGATTCACCTACTACCTTCCTAAGTCCTATAAGAACCTCAACTATCTTACTTCATTTAAGGCTATAATCTACTCCATTCGACACAAAAAATGTATACACTCAACCCTTTTAAGTGTTAGACACACACATAGCCCATTAACACGAGATTCAAGAACTTTTAAAATTTAGCACCAATTTGTCCAAGCCATGTCATGTTTCATTTAAATTGTACTAGTAGTGCAAAGTGTGGGGTGTTACAATACTTCTCTGGCTCTTCAACTGATCCACCTACCCCATCCTTTACACAATCTTCTCCTTCAACAACATCCTTATCTGTAACTCCCTTCTCACAAACATCATCTACCTCAACCGGCATAGGAGGATCAATGGTACTCTTACCTCCCCTAGTCATGACTACCACACAATGCCCTTCATTCATTAGATTTTGAACCATATTACTTGGTGAAAGACCTTTTTGGTGTTGATTTAATTGAGTAGATACTTGACTGAATTGTTGCTCAAGTTGCTTAATGGTCACTGAATGAGACTTTATCTTTTGATTAATGCTTGAAATACCAGCCTTCATTCCCTATAGAGTTTCATCTTGGGTCTTTGCATTTTTTAATAAATGGTCAAACATCTCTTCAATCCTAGAGTTGCTTGCCCCGATGTTTGACCATTTAACATCTCATGATTATGGGGTGGTACATATGACCATTCCTAAAACCAGCTCTTTTACCCCAATTAGCTTCAGGTATCCTATTCCTCTCATAATAACCACCTCGGTTATCTCTATAAGCTCCTTCTCTTACATAGTTCTGACCTTAGTTCCTGGAACCTTGATGCCAATTCTCCTAGTTAGACCCTTGGGCATTGGTCCAGAAACCCACCACTTGATCACTTGCAAAACAAGAAGCATCATCATAATACAACTCTTCATACATGGGTGTGCGAGGAGGTTGATGGACCACCGCATTCACTCTTTCTTGACTTTATTTCAGCATAACCTCTATAATGGTGCAAATTTAGGAAAGTTGTTGCATAATATCCTCATTGATCTTGGCTTTCTGAACCCACACTCATGGCATAAGAATTCTTTGTAGATATTCTTTCTCATTGCCCCCATGTACAATTGGTTTTGACCACTTTTTCTATGGACTCTGCCATTCTTGAAAATGGTTAATTCAAGAACATGCCCCCCCATTACAGTATCAGCACAAGCTTGACTATTTTCATCAAGGGCAGGGTAGAAGATCTCTACCAAAGCATCGTCAATAATTTTATGATCAGGGATGCTTCTCAAACACTTTGTAAATTGCTCCCACATTGTACTAATTAAATCACCAGGTAATTGCTCAAAATTATTGATTTAATCTTTTAATTTAAGCTTATTTGACCTCGAGAAGTACCTTTCCAAGAAGGCCTTTTGTAAATCCGCACAATTAGTGATTGAGCTTTATGGGAGCTTAGATAGCTAAACCGCTGCATTACCCATAAGAGATAGTGGGAAAGCATGCAATCTAACAGCATCCATGGAAATATTTTACATCCTCATCATGCTCTTGCAAACCAAAGCTACATTATGCAGATGACTATGAGGATCCTTGGATGGTAGACTCGCAAACAAATCATGATTTTAAAGCATTTGAAGCAATATACATAAAACCGTGAACTTAGTATCGGTCGGTAGTGGCGGAAACACAATAGCTCCTGTTACATCTATGGCCATGGGATTTAATCTCTATTGATTCCATCCATAAGCATTATCATTAAAGCCCCTAGGTTGTGGCCTATTCTCCAAAAGAGGTGGATTGTTATCTCTATCATCAACATTAACATTCTAATTCATAGCTTCATTAATTGCCATATTAGCATTTGATTCATCCATTCTTCTTGTAGCCCATTGGATGTCTACATTATGGGCAAACCTATGTGAATTAGGAGTAACATACGATATCATTTGGGAGAGTGAGAGTTGTTGTGATACCCATCTTTGTCATTGATAGAGTTTAGTCTACTTTTCATATATATAGGTAGTTCTTATTATGAGGGCACATGATCATCGAAGGATTCATAAGTACAATAACTTAAAACATAAGTTCAGTATGAGTCCATGTGGATCATAGCATAGGATCCTAAGGTGGGGGTAAAGTTTGAATAGATCAATTGAAATTCAGTAGTTCCAAAATGATTAGACAAGCTCCTATGTAAATATTTGCTCTTGAGCAATACTACCTTGTGAGTCGCATGTATGTGTCATAATTTGGCTGATGACGAATAAAGCCTTAAGTGTGGGATGGTGATCTTAGGCATATTTATGCACACAATAGCCAATTTATCCATGTTTGCAGCCTAATTGGAGGAATACTTGTAGTGTTTAGATGGTTTTTCTTATGATTTTGTTATTTCCCGCTAATTCTTGGCCCAAATCACTTTTTGGTTGTATTTTGTAGGATTTTAAATAGGTATGAATGTTCGAGTTCATGACCAAACAAGGGAGAATACAAGTGGGAAGAGAAAGCAAGGAAAAGTCAAAATGCATTGGAAAATCACATCTCCGCGTCGCGGAGTTATTTGATGGAAGTATAAATTAGAGCTAAGCAGAAAAACCTCAAAATGTCCCTTGGTGAAACAAGTCTGCTTTACCAACTTGGTTGATGGAAGAACAAATTATATAGATAGCTAGAATTGCGAAATTATATATAGAGGAAACCATCCCGCATCACGGACTTTGATGTTAGCACAGTAAAAGTCAAAAAATAGGAGTTTTAGGTTTAAATACTATTTTAGACATTATCCTATTATCTAATTTTTATGGGACTAAGAGGAAGGATGAAGAATATCTCATTAGGGTTATTCTTTTAGTTTTTCTTCATTAATTTCATTCTTTGGATGTTTCTTAGATTAATTTGGTTTTTGAAACAAACAATGAGTGGCTAATTTTCCATAATCTGGGATTGTAGCCATAGACTATGTTCTAGACTTTTTTCTCTATGATTTATGAATAGGTTTCAATTAATAACCTATGTATTCTTTGAATCTATACTATATTTCATAGTTTGGCCAACTGTGAGATACACATGTTGTCTACCTTGGATTCGGAAGATGTTTAGGGGATAGAACACAGGGTACAGGGAGCTTGTTTGTTCTAGAAAACTAGGATGATTTATATATGGGAGACTTGTAACACCTACCTATATACTTTGATCGGTTAATGAAACAAGATGATAGATTTAATGCATTTTCATTGGTTCACGTCTATCCTAGCTCAATGATGTAGTTAGGCTATCAATAAGAATACAAAAGGTCAGAAGACCACGATTGTAAGTTAAACCCTATAATTCGATAATTAGAAGTTCCATAGATAATCATAGGGACTGGGGCTAAACATATGTCAAAAACGACTACAGCCCTAGAATTTTGCTTAATTTGGTAAAGTCTCATTGAAAAAGTGATCAGTTTTGGTTAGTTTAATTTAGCAATTTATTAGAAATTAATATATATTCTCTTTTTTTGCACAACACACATCATTGAGTCAATCTTTTGAAAATAATTAAATGATAAGTTAAAGTCCTTAGATTCTATATGCCGACTCTCTAAGAGCTACTACTTACTTGAGTAGATCGTGTATATTTGTGTGTGCTATGGAAGCAACAACCTCTACACTTAACCAAATTTTCACCCTGACTAATCCTGTAAGAACTCGGACCTCAGGAGGCCTTAGCAATGCTTACAAATTATGTTTCCAACATTTTTTACCAAGGTGCCTCTCCAAGTCTACCTCCACGACATGCGGAGGGAGCGTTGGGATGACCCTTGGACATTTATGTATCTTCTTGTTGCTTCAAGGAAGGATCAAAGGCATGTGGCCCTCCACTGAGCCCTTCACGGTTTGTGGTCCTTACCACTGGCCATGAAAGGAGCTTGTGGGAATGCCCCTATCTTGAGAGCCACTATGCTGCTAAGGATGCCACCACAGTCACCTTGTATGAGTCATTCAAACTACCACAGCTCATGGTAGGGTCTCATGAAGGCCTAGTCCTTGAAACTTTCTAAGTATCAAAGTACCGTGTCAACGATGAGTCACCCTCCACGGACACTTGTATGATCCGTGGAGATTTATACGACTTATGAGATCTTTCATGGAGATGCTCAAGTGACCTTTCGAGGACCGTTCAATTGGGGCTAGTCCTTTAACCTTCCAAATCAGTTCCATGCTTTCCATATCACTCCACGTGTTTCATAATGCTTAGCTCCTCATTCACTAGTTCAAAACGCTTTCCGAAACCTCTTTTCAAGCTCTAATCAGAGGATCTCCATTGAACCCTCAAGACCAATATAATTCACTTTGAAGTCTTCGACCTAAGCTTATTTATATGACTTAGAGTCATCATGGGTCTCCTTCATTAAGCCAAGTTCAAAGGAATTCCATTGGCTAAGCTTTTCATATAAACTGATAGAAGGGTCAACTTAAAATTGGTCATATCTCTTAGCCCAAAAATAACTGAACGGCCTATATCTAATAAAATTGAAGCTCTTTGAATTAAATTTCCAACACATCTAGTTTCATCCAATTACTAATTTAGACCCATTTCCATAGAACCTTTTAGTGGTGAGATACTGAACTTTTTTGAACCATAAAAAGCATCACAACTCGTGAAGCCAATCATGGTGATTTTCGAATAAAATTCTAAGGGTCATTTTATTGAGGTTCTTTTGATATTTGGCCCATCCCCAAGGCTTTTTAAGACCTTTAGACCCCCCCCAACATCTTATATAATAATTCCTACCTCTGATTCAAGCTTTACACTTTAGTTTATTTCATTACTCTTAAGACTTTATCTCCAAGTCACTCATTCAAAGGATTAAAGCTAGGATTCGATTAGGGTATCAATTTCAAGCTAAGTTTTTCTCAAAGCAAGGTATGTGGGATCGATTCATGATTCCTTTCAATCATGAAGACCCCAAAGACTTCTTACTTCTAATTTATGAATTTTAAGCTTACTTTGAATATGGATCTTTTAAATTAGAGTTGATTTGATAAAATTGAGATAAGAATTGTACTTACTTGATGTCTGAAAAGTGATTTAAGACCTATTATGTTAAATTACATTGATATTATAAAAGTTTGAATATGCATGTCCCTTTAAATTGTAAATCTAAGCATGGGTAATTTCAAGTATGCTTTGATTGATGATTTTCTCAGGAATTTACTATGAGTTCATTATATTATGATGATTTAACTATGAATTCCTAGTACTTATTCTAATCTCTCATTCATTCATGGCACTTGCATGCATGATTATTGATTTTCATAAGATTTGTGATGTGGGCTAAGACCCAACTATGATTTCCAAAGAAATATGTGTATGACATGACATATGATCATAATATGTGTATGCTATGCCTCTTTGAGCAACTTGAGGTGTTTACACCATTATATATATATATGAATGAGTTATCCATATGCATGTGTTCATGCATTGAAGTATCATTTGACTTTTTAGCCCAAGTATACATGATTATGAAATGTGATTTGGTCTTTAAGCCTAAGTATGTATTTTGATTATTTGAAAAGACTTATGCTCTATTTTCAAGCATGTATATATATATTTACTCCTGTGAGATGATGACCTAGCACCGCATGAGGTTGGAGATAGGGACTCGTCCTAAGGGGTCCTTAAGTAAAGTTTGTTCCTCATAACTATGGACAATGCAAGTATATGTTTGCGCCCCTTTAAGGGATGATCACACTTTGGAAATCATTCTGAAAATACTGAGTCATAAAGAAGGTGTTTATCACACCAAAAATACCAAGTTGTAAGGTGTAGCATTGGTTACCTTTGGCAATTAAGACACTCTCATCTTGGCGTGGAGGCTTATACATAGAGAGTTTCACATTGTGGCTCACATGGATTTGGTGATGTCAGTTATGGTCTCATCCTCGCTATGTACAAAGTATTTTAGCATTCATGCATCATGTATTTCATGGCATATTGATATATTATTCTTTTTATATACTTTCTTATTTATATATGACTTTGTCATCTAACATTGAAATGTAGGTTTAATGAGTTCATACACATTGCATGCCCACTGAAATGACCCCAAAAAGTGCCCGAAAATGTGCCTTGAAAATGCCCGAATCTTAATTTTCATAAATCTCGAAATTTGTGTGTTATTTCAAAAAGTCAACTTCATATTCTTATTTAGGGAGTCAAAATTAGGAGAAGAGGATCTAACCCCGATTTTACAACTATCATATCAAAATATAGAATTTACAAAATACAGATTCCAGAATGTACTCCGTGACACTGAAGCGATGCACCAGTGTGTATTTTTTAGGATTTTTCTATTTCAGGGTCCAGGGCTTTGGGTCTTGGGCCCAAGGGTCCCCATGCATTAAAATACATATACTTAGCCTTATTTCACCCTCATATCATCCTTAACATTCCTCGATATCCTCTCAAATACTTAGACTCATATTTCACCTAAATTCAAGTCCCAAATCTCAAGTCCAATCTTATGGATTTCATCAAGGTTCTCCTTCAAGCTTCAAGTCTCCATCTACAATCTTTACCAAGTTCATCTCTAAGCTAAGATATATGGATTTCTTTCATGGGTTTATTTCACCCATGATACCCAAGCCTCCTTTTAGCCAAATTGTACGATTTAAATTTGATTTACAAATGTATCTTCCTTATTATGAAATTCACTGCATACTATGTTAAAGCTATGTAAACTTGTGACTATTTTGCTATATTTGAGCTATAAATCTTTGATCTATTGCAAGATTTGTTGAGGGTTTTTGATGTATATTGCTAGAGGGTATTGCAAGGTATTAATTGATGGTTTTAAAATGAATTTTCTTGCATGATTTCATCTCTATATTTCATGATTTTATACTAGCACTACACAACCTCTAAGTGTTTGATAAAATGTCTGGATGTGGTTTCTTAAGTAGTTGAAGGTACAAAGCATGAGATATGGTATGAGTGACTATATGGTGATGAAATGAGCTTATATATATGAATTCTATGTAAAGTGTTGCATAAGACCATGCTCAATTTGGGGGGACTAAGAACCCGGATAACCTAGATGGGGGTTTGTATTCATCGACATAAGGAAGGGTTTGTACTTCTCCACCTGGTGATAGGGCGACATCATTACTAACCTAGATGGGGGTTTGTACTCATCAACCTAAAGGAAGGGTTTGTACTTCTCGACCTTGGTGATTGGGCGACATTATTACCAACCTAGATGCGGGTTCTTACTCATCCATCTAAGTGATGGGGCGGCATCATCACTAACCTATCAAAGGGTTGTACATTTGGAAATCTAGCTTGGTATATTCTACACATATGATATTCTATATGATTATGAGTTACTTAAGCCGTTTTACTTAAGCATTGACCACACATGTCATATTGTTATATTATGCTTATTGTCTATTGTTATGCATTTTAATTATGATGCCTATCTCTCGTTGCATTGCATCTTACATACTTAGTACATTCAAACATACTAATGCATACTCTTGCCTACATGCTATCACCATATGGGGATTGAAGCTCAAGTTGATCCTCCTCCTCCTCCACGCGATTAGTTTGGTGCTACTCAAGCTAGTTGGTAAGTCCTCTACTTCAGGGACCTTAGTCTATGTTGCTCTTATTATGAATAGAGACATTCTTCCTTATGTTCTATTTTGACTGTGAGGGTGAGCCCAGTTGCTTGTCTTGGCCCCTACTAAGTTCTATGTAGTAGAGGTATTGTTGGACAAGATATGTATCTATGTTATGATCCTTGACTCTTTCATCTCTTGATTATGATGTTATGCAAGCTTTCCTATAGCCCCTTGTCCTTGTTTTCCAAACCTTTACATGTTACTTAAGTATTAAACTCTCTCTCATAGTCCCAATTCCCATTTTTTTATGTTTCTTATGTTGTCTTACATTGCTTCTGTGACCAAGGATATGTAAATGATATGCTAAGTGGCTTGTTTGGGGTCCTTTCGGGTTCCCCATTCGCCAGTCAGTATAGGCCCTAGGCTTGGGTTTTGACATACACATACTTAGTACATTCAAAAGTACTAACACATACTCTTTTGGCTATATGATTAAACCATGTAAGGCCCGGAGACTATCTTCATCCACCTCTTGACGGTTAACTTAGAGTATCAACTTGCTAGTGGTGAGTCCTTTACTCCAAGGACAAAACTTACCTTCTATCTACTTATTATGTTATATTCACTTATGTCTTTACTTTGAGGATGAGCCTGAGATATGTCTTGGCTCTTGTCTTATTCTATAAACTAGAGGCATTGTTGGACATCAAGTAAACTCTATTTGTAGGCTTGTTATGTTTGATGTTTCTTGCTTATGGAGACTATGTTTATGTCTCTCTCATGAGGTTGATGCTATGATGTGATCATGATGAGATGTGGAAATATTGAAAGTCATAAGTCCTTTCATCCCATACTATGAATCTTAGTACTCACCCCTTACTCCTTATGTGTTATGTTTTATGTGAATTCATGCAAATTCCTATCCCTATGACATCCCCATAGCGTGAGTCATACTTATCCATCCCTTAGTACTATGTGTTTATTGTTTAATCATGCGCTTCCAAATTGATGACATGTATATGATGCTATGAGGCTTGATTGAGGACTCTCAGGTCCCCGTTCTCCGTCTCACTCCTAGGTCCTAGGCTCAGGTCATGATAAATTCAATCCACGAGACCCATTTATGACCCATGGTTTGAACTATGAGCCATAAATAGGGCTCGTACTCTTGTCTAAAACTTTTAGTCTCAGTACTTTCTTGCATTTTTTGACTTTCTAACTTATGGGCCTAACAATGGTATCTCTGACAAGGGTTTATAATCATCTTCCTACCAATTATGAACTTTACTATGTTGTGATTTGACTAAATATTTTCCTACGAGTTTCATTTTGACAATCTCTTACATTTCAAACAACGCTTTTAAAAAATTTATTATGCTTATCTTGATTATTGCATCACCATATTTTATGTCATGCATTGCATTAGTCACATACTTAGTACCTTTCATGTACTAATGCATACTTTTTCCCCCTAAATTTTATTATAATGTCTAGTCAGACGCTCCATTTCATCCACATAGCTTGTTCCGATTTCCCTAGAAGCTGAAATTGGTGAGTCCTCATAATTCAAGGTCAAACCAATTATGTTACTTTTCTTTATAATTCTAGACTACTTTACTCTGTCGGTGCTTATGGTAAATTAAGGCTTGTCCTACGGCCCTATCTAGAAAAGTATTAAAGGCATGCTAGTCTATGATGATGTAGTCCATTTATTTGTACATGGTGTCATGCCCTGGGAGGATACCCTTGGCGTGGCCGGCACTCAAAGACTATTGCTAGTCCCCAAGCAAGCCACTTGGCCTCAAAGAAAAAATCATAAAGTAATCAAATACCTCATTTTTTATATAGTAAAAGCAATTTCTCAACAGCGGAGGAAAAGTCTCAAAGAAAAGATTGTAAAGTAATCAAATAACTCATTTTTTATATAGTAAAAGGAATTTCTCAATAAAACAAAAGTTGGAAAAGGGACATACTCCACATCCTCTACTTAATGTCTATGAAGATTCTACCTCTAACATCTAGATGGTACCATAACAGGCCATGACTACCCAACTCAAGAAAAGTAGAATACGTAGTAAAGAAAAGGGCTACTCTAAAGATAAGGAGGGCTCACCATCTCTGGAACTCAAAAACTCTGAACCTCAACGGTGCATCTGCTGAAGTCCTCTATCATATATATCTGCATCATGAAATGATGTAGCACCAAGTGGTGTTAGTAAGTGGAATGTACGGAATGTAAATGGGCTAAAGTAAATAGATAAGGCTCAAACCAATCAACAACTCATCCCAAGGCTCAACTCTTCATCTCATAACTCGACTCAAGAAATCATGCAAGTTTTTAAGTTTGAAATAATGCCTTAGAAATAGACTTAGTATTTAAATGCAACTCAATTCAAAAATAAGGATATGCTCAACTCAAGTGTTGCTTGGAAGTTTCTCTAACCAACATAACTCACACCACCATGACTTTTGGTGATGTATAACTAATATAGCATCATTGCCTCACCCATCCTTAACTTGCCACGGTAAAGGATGCATCAACCTTTACCTCTCTCTCGGATCCTAAGAGAGTGTCCCTCCATGGGGACTTGGGCCATTAGAATTATCCTGTGCAACCATTTTATGTTGGCTAAGTAGTTCTTAGGTGGTTCTCAGTCACCCAACTCGGTGCTCAATACCCCTTCCAAGATTAAAACATACTCATAGAAATTAGCTCAGCTTATCTCTTTGACTCATCTCAGATAAGTCAACTCAGTTCTCAATAGCTCAACTCAATTACTGGATGACTAAATAACTAAGAACTGTCATCCATGCAATATAGTTCAAGACTCTAATCCACATCATGCAAGACTCTCATGAATTACATCAAGTGATATCATATTAGCATGCTCAGTATATACGACATGATGGATACTCATTACATGCACACATAAAGCAAGAAAACATTCATGAAGCAAGAAAACATACTTCTCAGGTTCACATTACTTAGTTTAAAAGGTTGGGATCACAATTTCAATTTAAATCATTAAGCAAGGAAAATGCTAAGTTTAGGTTTTATGTATCAATCAGGTGAAATGCATTCATTCTTCAAAGTACCAATGATGCAACTCATATTTTGACTCAAATATATTCAAGAAACTCAATCTTGTATAAGAAATTAAAACTCAAGGACCATGGGATTTAGAACATGCAATTTATATTCATGATTTTAACTCAAGTAGACAAGGGGTGCGTGGATGAACAAAGTCTAATGCTTTAGGTAGCCTTACATATCTAGGATGAAGCTATCAACAATCACCTTCAATAATCCTCCTCGATCTCCTCAATTCTATGCTCTTTTTCTCTCCTCCGTAGCCCTAGTCTCTTTCAAGAATTTAGAATGGCTTAGAAATGGGGTTTAAAACCCTTTCTATACCCAAAATGACCTATTTTGATCGTGTTTTGAGTTTAGAAGGAGTTGGAAAATGTCTAGGATGCCCTTCATGAAATTTAGAAAAATTTCACTTTAGAATACCCAGTCCACGATGCAGACTAGGCGTGCACCAGAACATTTTTTGACTTAAAATGTAAAATGTGTTGAAAAACTATTTTCCTATGAAAATAAACACAAATTGCATTTGTCAAATGCGTTTTATATGTAATTTTTTTGTAAATTGCTTTTTGATTGATTTTTCTAATTCCCATCAATAGAATTAAAAAAATATATGTGTAAGTCTGCGTTCCTAGGGCGTCATGCCTTGGGCGTGCAGCGACACTGTTTTAAAATTAATTACAACAAATTATCTTTTGACTCGGTTGCTCTAAAATCCAACTGAGACCAGTTTTCCACTCAATTTTTCGTGCTGATCGCAAATCCTATATCGAATTTTCCATTAGAGCTTGGGAAGATACGTTATGTACACGATTCCATCCTAGATATATTTTAATAATTTTATCGGGTTTTACATTATCTCCCCCTTGGGATCATTCTTCCTCGAATGATAAGTAAGGGTGGATATCAAGGCACTAATAGACTCAAAATTCATCTTAATACTCCCATCATTCAATCAAACTTTTGACTTCTTATCACTATCAACAATCTCTATTTGGACTCAGGAATAGACAATCATCTCAAGGAAAGAAAATCAATCAAGTCAAGGGTAATTGCCTTCAACATTCTCATCATCAAGCATGAATAATGATAAGACTCCTCTTAATACTCAATCAGTTCGAAATGTTTAAACACTTTGGCAATCAGTCTTTTGAACTCAAGAAGGAAACTGTCAACCCTAATGGAGAATGGGACCTTGATACATAAGGCTCTATGAACAACTCTCAAGCTTAGCACCTCATCTCAATAGTGCTCCCTTTCACGACACTCTACTCCATCAACTTAAGCTCATAGCTCCTATTCAACTCTCTACCTATCCACATCCTCTTATTCTATTCAAGCCTACCTATGAGCCTCAAAGTGTTATTGCTAAGATGATTGTATCCATACAAGGCTAACGCTCAATACCCAACACTATACTTCCTCAGAGGCTTTCACTAAAAGATTGCTAGTCCTCTTTACTACCTCATCACTCTGACTCAAGCGCCTTGTTACAAAGTCTTCAATAGTTTATCATCAATACTTGCAAAATAAAAATCACATATTCAAGCCTATCACTCTAACCACTTCAACTATGTCTTAGAATTTTTAAGCCTACTTAACACTTCTACCTCCATCATTCATTGAGATCCCACTCAAACACAAACCATCATACTTTTACCTATCTATTGCCTATCATAATGTCTCATATCTCCTCTTCTCACTATCTCTATCCCTACATGACACTAGTACCATACCCATGTCACAATAAGGATACATTCACTCTTTCTCATCTACCCTCACCCTCAGTCTACTACTATCAGCATCACAATTTGGACTTGGAGGAACTCAATATCTCCCTCTTCAGCGAAACCTCAACTCCTACTCCTCATTCACGATAAGCATGATTCTACGTCCCAAACTTAACACTCTACATCTTACCATCAACAGTGGCATGACATATCAAAGGTCAGGGCATGCATCTGATGACATCAGAATGAATAACTCTCACCCTCTCCCAACAACCATCACTCATCTACTATCATCAACACTTCTATAGAGATTGGAAGACAGGATCACTTAAAGAACTTGGAATGAAGATCATTAGCATGATTAAAGCGAGAAATATTATTTGTGAACATTCATAATGAAGTACAATCGAATAGAAATATACATAGTGTAAAACTCAAGTTATATCTCATTCAACATAGGGCTGGAAACTCTTAGATCCATCGGGTAAGATCAAAACTAATGAATGAATTCATCCCTTTTCATCCTCACAACTCAATATCAATGATAATCAATAAGTGATATGGGGGACTAGGCCATGGGCATCGCAGTTATATACCGGATAGGAATAAAGAATCACCTCAATGGAAGAATAAGGACCATATGATATGACAAGAATTGATGTCTCATGTTGATCAGCCTATCTCTATCAAACTCAAGATCTACTTCAATTTCTCACATCATCTGCCCCTTAGATCAAGGGTTATCTCTCTAAGTTTGCGAATCAATTTCCTTTACTAGGCTATAAGACTATACCTCTACACGATCGAGAAATCACAATCTACAAAAATGTCTTAAACTCCTCTGTTATGTTATAGTCGTATACATATGACTTGCTACTTAGACTCTTTCCAATAATATCACTCTTAGCTTCCTCTTGTCTCTATGGAACTCTTTCTCTCTATGTTTACTACTCTTAATGGCATACATAACCACTTTTCACAACTCTTACAATCTAACCTCTTCTTTTTGCCTACTAGCACTCAACTTCTGTGCTCCTATAAACTCATTTGTATAAGACTTTGACTATAATGAAAAACTTATCATCATCTATCCATAAGCCCCAGTCAATTTGGTGGCTCGGAATGATATAGAATGCTCACATCATCCTACTCCATATTGACAACTCAAATAAACTATCTAGATTCTTATAGCAGTGATAACTTAGAGCTTCACACATCTTTACACAATCATGGATAGATATCTCAAGCGTCTTCTTATCTATTGAGTTATTCTCATCTCACTCGTCTTGATTAAGGGGAACTTATACCCTGCCCATAGCATCACTTCCTCACAAATCAACATCTTCATCTTGAACATATACTATGGCAAGCCTCTTAGAGCAAATCTCCAGATAAGACTATCACTCTCATGATGCTATCTCCTCTTTAACACTACTCCTGAAAATTCAAGCTTAGGGTCTAGTACTAATATGTTTATCTATCACACACCTCTCTAATACCAACTTACAACTACTAGGTTAAAATTTAGGGAACATAAGCCCACTAAAATTTCATAGAAAGTATTCAATCAACACATCCCTTTCTCACAACTCAGTACCACTCACCTATTCAATCATATCTCCTCATCTGACTAAGCTAATAACTCGATGAGTCTCATGAGCTCTCACTTAAAATCATAAGCTTAATTTAGATCTATCACATTGAAAGTACTTCATTCCCCTATTCAATATCTACCTCTCATCCTCACAATATAAATACCATAACATATCAACATAAAACTCTCCCTAGTTCTGAGAACGCTCTATCACATTATAACAATAACACTTCCTCTATATCTCATCATGAAAATCATAGGGTACTTACGACTCTTCTGTCAAACTTATGGAAAGCAGCTCATCACCTCATTATTTACTGAATATGTACATAATCTAACTACAAGCCTCAATCAGCCATTGCGCTTGCTATCTCATCCCTTTCATTCCATTATCATCCTTCTAACTCAAGGATGACTCAATTCTACTCAACGTTTATAGGACCTCACATCTCACTCTCTCATGTAGTAACATTAAACTCTTTACGGACATAAGTTTCTCTCTCATGGGTAACATCTTGATCAAGTTTGGAAAAAAAAAGAGGGCATGGGTACATTTGGAGCTAATGCAAATGCACAATTCATATAGGCAATAGTGCACTCGTTCTAGTCAATCAACTTAGCACATTAGTGGGCTATTCTCAAGCCTGGTGTAGTCTCTATACCATTCTGATTACTTATTTTA
>JAOTQJ010034059.1:14217-36897 GCA_025642045.1 Solanum sejunctum
CATAACCGACATAGACCAAGTGGACTACTATTTGGAATATAAGCCATGTCACCACCTCAACAAGGTGATTGAGGTATATCACCCCTCAACAAGGTGATTGAGGCATGTCACCCCCTCAATAAGGTGATTGAGGTATGCCACCCCTCAATAAAGGGATTGAGGCATGTCACTCCTCCACAACGTGATTGAAGCATGTCATCACCTCAACATGTTGTGTTCTACTTGCACATCTTAGATACTTTTCATAAATTCATACATACATGCAAGCCCTTAATCATTATGTAGTCACTTGACTTGAAAATCATATAATAGATCATCAACAACATGAGAATCCTTGTAATGACATTTTATAAAGCACTTGGTATGTTCATAATGCCTATTAAAAACTATGCAATCCAAGAGTGAAATAATATGAGAAAACTCAATGCAAATCTACCCACCAACATATAGTAAAACTCTTATGTAGGACACCTTGAAATCCATCATCAAATCTCATAACAGATAATAGTTTCATAGCTTAAAACATGCATAATCTCAATAAACAAAACCAATTCACAGATAAGTTTGAAATAGATAGACATACATAATCATTCAGCATTTTATAAAACCCCAAATAATTTAAAATCATAATCCATAATAAGAGATATCAACAAATGATATAACTTAAAACATGCAATTTTCATAAAAATGAAAATTGGGTTCTATGGGTGAAAGGACACAATGGATGAAACCCACATACGACAAACATGGGTTTTCTTGAGATGAGCTTGAAGAGAACTTAGAGATCGAACAGACTCCTTGAGTTCCATAGTTAAGCTTGAAATCCAGGAAATTTTTATGAGATATTTAATCAAGTCTTGGAGAGGTTTTTGTGAGGGTTTTTATTTTTATAGAGTTAAAAAAAATGGCTAAGTATGGGTGTTTTATGCATAAGTGAGCATAGGACTATGACCCCAATGTCCTTGGTGGACACAAGAAAATTAAGGAAAAATTAACATGGTCTGCGTCTGTCTGCAATGCTGACCTGATGCAAGGATAACGTTAATATTGATCTGCACCATGGTGCATCGTAGTCAGGGTATGGATACTATCTAGAAATCATAAATTAGCAAAATTTATTTTTCACTATGGGTCCTCTAAAATTTGGGTTATACCCATTTCTCATTCAATTTTTCCCCTGATCGAGAATACAAAGTTAGATTTATGATATGATGCACAAATTTTGAGATAAATGAAATTACAATTATGGGCATTTTTGAGCCACAAATTTGGGGCGTTTCAATATATCCCCCATGGGAACATTCGTCCTCTAATGTCAAAAAAACATACGTAAGAGAAGTAATCATGAAGTTTTTAGCCTGATATATATGCAACAAATGCATCTAAACATCTTTTTTAAAAAGTCACAACATGAGTGTCAAAAATAACAATAAACTTGTTTCCATGAGCATAAATGCATGCAAAATGAGATGAGGGATGAAACTTAAGACTTGAAGTCAAATAGGGGACTTAAATTAGTACCTTCAACTTGAGTAGAGTTTAAAAGATATAGATATCGCTTTCTTATGTCCGCCTCGGCTTCCCAAGTGGCACTTTCAGCTTGTTGGTTCCTCTTAAGGACCTTAATGGAAGCTACATCTTTATTTCTTAACCTCTTCACTAGTTGATCCAAAATCTCCACAAGGACCTCCTCATAGGTCAAATTATATTCTACAACACCCACAACATCCTAGGGTACTATAGCACTTGGGTCACCTAAACACTTTCTCAACATGGATACATAGAAGACTAGATGAACCATATTCATCTGTATAGGCAACTCCAATTCATATGCAACCTTAACAACACTCCTCAAAACTATATAAGAACCGACAAACCTTGTGATCAATTTCCCTTTTTTTACCAAATCGAACCACACCCTTCATACATGAGACTTTCAAGTAAACCCAATAACCAACCTTAAACTCAAGATCTCTTCTTCTCATATTGCAGTATGACTTTTGTCTACTTTGGGCTATTTTAAATCTCTCCTGTATCAATCTCACATTCTCCAAGGCTTTCATGACTAAATCTGAAGCTAGCAAAGCCATTTCCCCTACTTCAAACTACCCAAATAAGGATCTACAATGCCTACCAGAAAGTTCTACAAAGGGATCCATACCAATGCTTGAGTGGTAGCTATTATTTTAATAAAATTCAATGAGTGGAATATGTTTATCCCAACTGCCCTTAAACTCCAAAACACAATCTCTAAGCATATTCACAAGAGTTTGGATAGTTCTCTTGGCTTGACCATCTATTTGAGGATAAAAAGTCTTTCTAAGAATAACCTTGGTAACAAGACCTCTTTGGAAGGACCTTCAAAAGTGTGAAGTGAATTGAGCACCACGATCTGAAATGATAGACAACAACAACCGGTGCAATCTCATTAACTCATGTATATACAACTTGGCATAATCTTCAGCACAATAAGAGGCTTTGACTGGCATGAAGTGAGCGACTTTGTCATTCTATCCATAGAAACCCAAATAGAGTCAAAATATTTCCTAGTCTTAAGCAATCCAACCATAAAATCCATGTTATCTCTTGCCACTTCAAAGTAGGAATCTCTATAACTTGAACTAGGCCACCCTGCCTTTGATGTTCGGCTTTCACTTTTTGGCAATGGTGATATCCAGATATGAACTTTGAAATGGCCCTCTTTATACCACTCCACTAATACACTTCCTTCAAGTTTCTATACATCTTAGTAGAACTGGGGTGAATGGAATAGGATGAATTATGGACCTCCTTCAAGATCAATTCCTCTACTTCATCCATATTTGGCACACATAATCTACCTTAGTACCTAAGGGCACCATCTCCCCTTTGGGGTAAAACCTCCACTTTACCATCTCTCAACAAGGCCTTCAACTTTAACAAGGCGGAGTCAAGATCCTGTTTAGCCTTTACCTCCTTAATCAAGGATGATTTAGAACCATCACAACCACCATCATAGTAAACTTCATCCAACCTAACCCCTAATCTTGCCAACAGGTGAACCTCTCTAGCCACCACTTTGTCACCACCATCAACAAAAGCTAGACTACCCTTATACATCCTACTTAGTGCATCGGCTATAATATTAACTTTGTCGTGGTTATAATGCACACTTATATCATAATTTTAAGGAACTCTAGCCACCTTATTTGTCTCAAGTTAAGATTTTTTGGGGTAAACACATATTGGAGACTCTTATTGTCATTAAAACATCAACATGAACCTTATACAAGTGGTGATACCAAATTTTCAAAGCAAATACTATGGCCACCAATTCAGATCATAGGTGACATAATTCTTCTCATGCACCTTATCTTGTCTAGAGGCATATGCTATCACCTTACTATTTTGCATAAAAAACACACCCAAAACCAATTCTTGAGGCATCACAATATACAACAAATCCTTTCAACCCTTATGGTAGAGCCAAGATGGGAGCAGGGACAAGTCTATCTTTCAAAGTTTGGAAAGTCTTCTCACATTCTTTGTCCCACATGAATTTTACCTTATTTTGTTTCAACTTAGTCATACGAGAAGCAATAGGAGAGAAGCCATTCAAAAACCTCCGATAAAAATCTACCAAACCCCAGAAATATCTAATATCCGATGGAGTCAAAGGTCTAGGCCAATTGCTAATCACCTCCATCTTCTTATGATCTACCTAAATACCATCACCCGACACCACATGCCCTAGAAAAGTAACCTCTTTTAACAAAAACTCACATTTTTCATATTTAGCATACATCCTCTCCTCTCTCAAGATTTGTAATACCACCCTCAAGTGATTCATATGCTCCTCCTTACTATGGCAACAAATCACGATATCATCAATAAAAACCATCACAAACAAGTTAATGTAGGGTGTAAAGACCCTATTCATGAGATCCATAAATATAGCAGGTGTATAAGTAAACTCAAAGGACATAACTACAAACTTAAAGTTCCCATACCTAGTTTAGAAAGCTTTCTTGGGAATGTCAAACTCCTTTACTGTCACTTGGATTATGTGAACCTAACATCCATCTTAGAAAAGTTACTAGCCCCTTGAAGTTGATCAAGAAGGTCATTAATCCTTAACAAAGGGTACTTATTCTTTATGGTGACTCTATTAAGTTGCCAGTAATCAATGCATATTCTAAAAGAATCACCATTTTGCTTGACAAATAACATTTGTGCTCCCTAAGGTGACTAGGCCTTATGAAATCCTTCTCCAACAAATTGCTCAATTTCTCCTTCAACTCCACGAGGCCATACTTTAAGTGGGAATAGAAATGGGTTGAGTATTGGGAAGGAGGTCTATACTAAAGTCTCTTTCCCTTTCGGGACGGACACCTGGAAGCTCATCGAGAAATACATCAAAAAACTCATTAACCAGCAAAACCAACTCAATAAGAAGGACTTTTGACTCAACATCCCTACCCCTCACAAGATGATAGAGACAACCCTTGGAAATCAACTTTTGTCTTTAGGAAAGAAATGAATCTACCAATGACCACCATATCATAACTTTCCCACTCAAGAATGGGCTCATTAGGGAATTGGAATTTAACCCTATGTGTTCTACAATCAATAGCAGCATAATATGCATACAACCAACCTATCCCAAGAATAACATCAAAATCTACCATATCTAACTCAATAAAATTACAAGGCAAGATTTTATGGAATATGAATATTGGACAATTTCTATAGACTCTTTTGGCAACAATGGACTCACTAATGGGGGTAGACACTTCTTAAGGTTCACACAATAATTCAATACTAACATGAAGCTTTTTTGGCAACAAAAGGAGTAATAAAAGAAAGAGTAGCACCCAGGTCTATGAATGCATACACATCAAAATCAAAAACCATTAACATACCAATGATGACATTTGGTACCTCATCCAACCCTTGTCTTTCTTGAAGAGCATAGAATCTATTTTGCCTTAGAGCCCCCCCTTTGTTGGACCCCCTTAGCCCTTGGACCTACATTTGCACCTTGGCCTTATAGACGACTATCTCTACCTTTGATTTTAGCATAAGGATAATCAATCACCTAATTACACACCTCACCACAACCATAGCAAGCATCACAGTTTCACAAACATTTCCCATTATGTTTCCTACCATATCTTTGGCACATAGGGTTAGGCACTCCACCACCACCATCTTTGAATCTTGGATAATTATTAGTAAATCTCCTATTAAGAGCATTGGAAGACCCTCATACTTGGAACTTGTTGCCTTGAGGGAACCGACGACCCTTGGAACCTTGGAATCTATCTTTAATACAAGCCTTCTTGGACTTACCACTTTTTCTTCTTCTTAGCTTTTCACCATCTAGTTGCTCGGCGTATGTTATGAGATGGGACAAATTCATATTACCCACTAACATGGCAGTACGACACTCCTTATTAACCAAGTCAGACACTCCAAACACAAATATCTTCATCCTTAATCCTTGCTCGACAACTAATTATGGAGCATACTTGGAGAGTTAGTTGAACTTGAGGGCATACTCCCTCACACTCATGGAACCTTACTTAAGGTTTATAAACTCCATAATTTTATCCTCCCTTACCTCGATAGGAAAGAACTGATTGAGGAATTTGGCTTTGAAATCCTCTCAAGGAATAGCTTCATTATCTCTCTTCTCTAAGTCCCATTAGGGGAACCAAATTTGAGCCACCACTTTGAGTTCGTAGGATACTAACTCCGCTTTTTCCTAAAAATTGACCCACATGATGGATAGCACCTTGTACACTTCATTGATGAACACTTAGGGATCCTCTTCCAGTATGGATCCATGAATTCCAGTGGGTTCATTCTAGTTAAATCCCTCACCCTAGAAACCGGAGGGGGAGTATGAGGGGCTTGGACCCCATGGTGAATTAAGGTAGTTATAGCATGAGCCAATATTGTAATAGCATCTTAGAATTCATCTTAGGCTACCCCTCCACCTTGAGGGGTCGGTTTCTCCTCGAGTGTACAGGCTCTCCTTAGTCTCCCTCTTGGAATCAGCATGATCTAGAAGGCAAAGAGAATTTGTTAGGGGAAAAGCCTTACACTCACATCTAAAACACGATATCAACCATAAAGATGAAACATTATCTAAAATGCCTCATAGGCTCCATTCATAGTTATGGCACTCTTCACAACTATGAATAAGACTTTAATTTACAGAGTGTGTTGGATTTTGAGAACCATTAACAACATAGTGTTTTGATATAAAGTTTGTCTTGACCCAAGCCTAGAGCCTAAATATGACACGACAAATAGTAACTCTTATTGACCCCAAACAAGCCTCTTAGCATATCATTCTCACATCTTTGGTTACGAAAGCAAAAGAAACAACACAAGAGATATAAATAAAGTGAAGTTGGACTAAGGTAAGTCTTGATATTCATAAAAGCATAAACGAGTCAAGTTAATAGAATAATTACATCAAACTTCCAACAATAACTCTAACATTGAATGCAGCATAGGCCAAGACACTTTCTGGGCTGACACACATCTTATCCAGTGTTAAGCATAAAGAAATATCAAATATCAAGAGTAGCATAGACAATGTCTGCAAACTTAAGGACTCACAAAAGTTTATCTTCTGAAGTACAAAAATAGCCATATAGAGGATAATCAAAAGGTGATCCAGTCCCTACATAGTAATATCATATAGGCATAGAGCATGCATTAGTACATTTAAATTACTAACTATTTAGGATACAATGCAACAAAACATAAGCCAATATAGTCAAACTGAATAATCATAAACAATGGATAAGTATAATTTCATTGACATGCATGATCAATGCTTGAAGTAAATCATGCTTGGAAATCGTACAATTTGCATAGTACATATGATATGCATGGGAAGAGACTATAACTGATGTGACACTACGAATGAAGAACTCGAAGGAACCACAAACAAGCCTCTTAACATATCAATCACACATCCTTGGTCATAGAAGCATAACAACAACAAATATAGATATAAATAAGGGAAACAGTACTAAAGGAAGTCTTGGATAATCATAAAATACTCAAGAGTCAAGCTAAAAGCACCAGTACATCGATTGTTCCAATAACACCTCTAAACATAGATTGTAGTGGGGACCAAGACACTCTCTAGGCTCACCCTCATAGTATCAATTGTTCAACATAAGGGAAATAACAAAAGGTAAGAGTAATATAGATTGTGTTCTCGGACTTGAGGACTCACCAAAGCGTATCTCTAAAGCACCAAACTAGACACGTGAAGGATGATCGGTAAGTGCTCTAGTTCCTACATGGTAACATCATATACTATAAAGTATGTGTTAGTATGTTTGATTGTACTAAGTATGTAGGATGTAATGCAATAAGACGTAAGCCAATATAGTTAAAATGCATAATCATAAGCAATGGATGACTATGATATGAATATGGCGTGTATGATTAATGTTTGAAGTAAAACATACTTGTAAATTATATATCTTGTATAGTGTATGATAGACATGTGCGAGAAGACCAAACCATAGACCAAGAAACTATTACTCCAAATCCAAGGCATGTCACCCCTTTGGAATGTGATTGAGGTACCTACCTCTCAATATGGTAGTATGGGCATGTCACTAAAAGACGAGGTGGTCAAGGAACATACGACTCGACATGGTACAACAAGCATGTCAACCCTCGACCTGGTAGCACGGGCATGTTATCCCCCAATGAAGTGGTCAATGTACATACCCCTCGATGTGGTAGTACTAGCATGTCATCCCCGATAAGGTAGTCAAGGTACATACCCCTCAATGTGGTCAAGGTATATACCCCTCGACGTGGTAGTACGGGCATGTCACCCCCCAACGAGGAGGTCAAGGTAGATAGACCCTGACGTGATAGTATGGAAATGTCACCCCATAATGAGGTGGTCAAAGCATGTCACGCCCTCAACAAGGTGATTGGGCATGTCACCTCCCAACGAGGTGTGGTCAGCATGCAACACTATAGATAGTTTCATGTTTTCAATATGTACATACAATTTCTTAATCATTAGAAAATCCCTTAACTTATAAAACATGCATTAGATCATCAAATACTCAAGAATCCTTGTCAATACATTTTATCAAAACACTGGGCTAGTGTGTAATGCGAGTCCACAACCATGCAATTCAAGAGTAAAATAATGTGAGAAAACTTAATGTAAATCAACCCACCAACTCATAGTAAAACCCTCATAGAAAATACCTTGAAATCCATCATCAAATCTCATAATACATCATAGTTTCATACCCTAAAACATGAATACTCACAATAGACAAACCAACTCACAGTATAAGCTTAAAATTGGTAGACATGTGTTTTCGATAAACATTTCGTAAAAGACAAATATAATTTGTAATAATAATTCATAATAAGTAATACCCACAAGTAATACAAATTAGGAACACATAATTTTCATAAAAAGAAAGGTTGGGCACCATGGGTGAAAGGACCCAACGATTGAAACCCACATAACTGAAATTTGGCGATTTCCTTGATGTAGATTTGAAGACAACTTGAAGCTTGAATTAAGTTCTTGAGATTCGAGATTAAGCTTGGGACACTTGAATTTGGAGAAAATATTTGGTGAAGTGTTAGAGAGTGTTTTGAGAGTGTGTCTTGAGTGATATAGAGTTGAATAATAGCTAAGTATAGGTGTTTTCTCACATATGTAGGCACGAGACCAAGACCCAAATGTCTTAGGAAGAATAGGACAAATTAAGGAAGTGTAAATTCACATCCACGATGGGTCCGCATGGCGGATGGCTTCTCTTTCTTAAATTTTTTTGAAAATGAAATTTTTCTATGGGTCATCTAAAATTAGGGTTATACCCATTCCCCACTCAATTTTGCCCTCTGATCAATATTATGAAGTCAGATTTCATATATTACATATGAATTTTCAGATATATAGAAACTACGATTGTGGGCATTTCCGAGGCACATTTTTGGGGCATTTTTGGGTCATTTCAATATCTTTCCTTTGGGAACATTCATCCTCGAATGTCAAAGAAACGCATATAAGAGAAGTAATCATGAAAATATCAGCCCGATATGAATGCAATAAATGCATGTCAACATCATTAAAAAAAACTTCAATGTGAATGTTAAAATCACCGTAAACTTGTCAACATAAAAATAAATGCATACAAATGACATAGGACTGAAACTTAAGACTTGAAATCATATAGGGGAACTTAAATTAGTACCTTAGGCTTTAGTAGAGTGGAAGAGATGTGGATATTGTTTTTCATGTCCACCTTGGCTTTTTATGTGGGACTTTCAACTTGTTGGTTTCTCTGAAGGACCCTAACGGAAGCTACATACTTGTTTCTCTACCTCTTCACTTGTCTATACAAAATATCTATCAGAACCTCCTCATAAGTCAAATTATCTTCTACCATACCCACAACATTCAAAGGTATAATAGCACCTGGGTCACCTACACACCTTCTCAATATAGATACATGGAAAACTGGATGAGTCATATTCATATTTAATGGGCAGCTCCAACTCATAGGCCACCTTACCAATCCTCCTCAAAACACTATAAGGACACACAAATCTTGCGATTGACTTTCCCTTCTTGCCAAATTGACCCATGCCCTTTATAAGTGAGACTTTCAAATAAATCGAATCACCAACCTTAAACCCAAGATCTCTCTTTCTAACATACGAATATTAGATTTGTCTACTTTGGGTTGTTTTCAATCTCTTCCTTATCAACCTGAACTTCTTCAAGGCTCCTATAACAAAACCGATACAATCAAAGTCATCTCTCCAATATACCTCTCTCAAATCTCTAAATGTCTTTCTAGAACTGGGGTGAATAGAATAGGGTAAATTATAGGTGTCTTTCAAGATCTACTCTTTCAAATCACCTACATTCGGCACACGTAACCTACTTTGGCAGAAAACCTCCACTTTACCATTCGCTAAGGTCTTAAACTCTAGCAAGGTGGGGCCAAGATCTTGTTTTGGCTTTACCTCCTCAATCAATTAAAATATACAAAAATCAACAACTATTACATGACCATTATCACCTTCATAAAATCTAACCCCTAATTTAGCCAACTGTTGGACCTCTCTAGCTACCTCTTTGCCACTATCATTAACATGAGCGAGACTACCCATACACACCCTACTTAGAGCATCTGCCACAACATTAGCTTTGCCAAGGTGATGATGCACACTCATATCGTAATCTTTAAGGATCTCTAACCACCTTCTTAGTATCAAGTTATGATCTTTTGGGGTGAACATATATTGGAGAGTCTTATGATCGGTAAACACATCAACATGATCCCCAACAAGTAATGACGCCAAATTTTTAAAGCAAATACCACGACGGCCAATTCAAGATCATGGGTGGGATAATTCTTTTCCTGCACCTTAAGTTGTCTAGACGCATACGCTATCACCTTACCATTTTTCATCAAAACACACAATTGTTGAGGCATCACAATATACAACAAACACTTCCAACCCTTCTGGTAGAGACAATATAGGAGTAAAGACAAGCTTATCTTTCAAAGTTTGGAAACTCCTTTTACATTCATTGGTCCACAAAAATTTTGCCTTCTTTTATGTCAACTTAGTCATAGGAAAAGCAATAGAAGAGAAGCCATTTGCAATTCTCCAGTAGTAACTCGGCAAATCTAAGAAAATTCTAATATCCGATGGAGTCAAAGGCCTAGGCTAATTTCTAATCACATCTGCTTCTTAGAATCCTCCTTAATTCCATCACCCGACACTACATGTCACAAAAATGCAACCTCATTCAATCAAAACTCACATTTCTCATTTTTTGCATACAACCTCTCCTCTCTCAGGATTTGCAACACCACCCTTAAATGATCCACATGCTCCTCCTTACTATGGGAATAAATCAAGTTATCATCAATAAAAACCACCACAAACAAGTCAAGGTAGGGTTTAAAGACCCTAGTCATAACATCCATAAATATAGTCGGTGCATTAGTCAACCCAAAAGACATAACCACAAACTCAAAGTGCCCATACCTAGTCTAGAAAGCCATCTTGGAAATGTCACACTCCCTCACTTTCAGTTGGTGATACCTAGACTAAAGATTAATCTTACAGATATGACTAGCCCCTGAGGTTGAACAAAAAGGTTATCAATCCTTGGTAGATAGTACTTGTTTTTTATGGTGACTCTATTAAGTTATCGTTAATCAATACACATTCTAAGAGTGCCATCATTTTTCTTTACAGACAACACCAATGCTCCTCAATGGGACTTACTAGGCCTTATAAAAACCTTCTCAAAAAAATCACTCAATTGCTCCTTGAACTCTGCCCTGGCCATATGATAAGGGGGAGTTCAATATAGAGAAGCAGGGCTATACCAAAGTCTATTTTTCTTTTAGTAGGAACACTGGGAAGCTTATCAGGAAGACACCAAGGAACTTATTAACCACCAGAATTAACTCTATAGGAAGGACTTTGGATTCAACATCCATAACCCTCCCAAGAATTTAGAGACAACCCTTAGAAATCAACTTTTGGACCTCAAGACTAGAAATGAATCTACCCTTGACCACCACATCACAACTTTCCCACTCAAGAATGTGCTAATTAGGGAATTGGAATTTGACCTTACAGGTTCTAAAATCAATAGAAGCATAATATGCATGCAATGAATCTAGCCCAAGAATGAAGTCAAAATCAACCATATCTAATTCAACAAAATCACAAGGCAACATTTTATGCAAAATAAACACAGGACAATTTCTATAGACATTGTTGGAAGCAATAGACTCACCAATGGGTGTAGACACTTCATAAGGTTCACACAATAATTCGGTGGATAAAATGGAGCTTTTTGGAAACAAAGGGAGTTATAAATCAAAGAGTGGTACCCGGGTCTATCAATGCATACACATCAAAATGAAAAAACTTTAACAAATATGTGAAGCATCATGCTAAGTCTAGTGACCCCTAGAGGGGTATGGTTGAGAACGTCGACGGTCATTCCCATGATTATTAGCAACCTATAGATAATCAACAATCTTGTGGCCTCTATTGCTACACCAAAAACATGCACCCATGTTTATCTGGCATGTGACACTATGATTTTTCCCACATGTTGGCCACCTAAGATGGGTTACTCCACCATTGCCAATAGGCTTAGCATACAGAAGCCTACCTTCAAGTTGAGCCATTCTTCTCACTTCCTTGGAGGCCACAAGTCAATCCCTTATCCTATGCCTAACACAGCCATACTTGAAATAACTCGCAATTCTCGCCAAACACCTTTCTTAATATTTCTTGCCACACTTTTGACAAGTGGCAAAATAGATGCTCTCCTTTTCATATTTAGGCACTGATAGTCTAGTAGAACACGAGACACCACGAACTCTGGGCCTCTTAACCACACTTTCCCTCTTTGTATTCCTTGAAGTCTCAAGAACATCCACTTGTTGATTGAGTTGAGCGGTTACAACCTTGGCCAATAGCCATAGAGTATTATGAACCTCCGTATTTGACATATCACTATTGGGAAGTTGACCCTCAAGTGAGGGATGGTCACCACCTTGTTCACTACCCTGAATAGATTGAGACATGTTCCAAATATAATGAATTAGAATGAGAAATAAGCCTTATTAGACTTAACTCTATAGCATGATATAGATCATGACGAAGTGAAACATTTTCCAAAACATCTGATAGCCTCCTATTCATAGTTATAGCGCACTTCATAACCATGAATAAGACTCTAATTGACATAGTATGTTGGATTCCGAGGACCATTAACAACCTAGTGCTCTAATACCATATTTTTTACGATCAAAGCCTAGGACGTATACGTGACATGACAAATGGTGAACCCCAAACAAGCCTCTTAGTATATATATCAAACACTCTTGGTCAGATAAGCATAACAACAACAAATGGAGATATAAAGGGAATGGGACTAAGGGAAGTATTGGATAATCATAAAATACTCAAGGCTCAATATCAAAGCATCGATATATTGATTATTTCGATAACACCTCCAAACATAGATTGGAGTGGGGGCTAAGAAACTCTCCGGGCTCACCCTCATAGTACCAAATGTTCAACATAGGGGAAATAACAAAAGGCAAGAGTAACATAGATAGCATCCTAGGACTTGAGGACTCACGAAAGCATATCTCTAAAGCGCTGAACTAGCCACGTGAAGGATGATGAGAGGTGATTTGACTCCTACATGGTAATATCATTTAGGCATAGTATATGCATTAGTACATCTAAATGTACTACAAATGCAGGATGCAATGCAAGATATATAAGCCAATATTGTCAAAATATATAATCATAAGCAATGGATGAGTATAATATTGATATGGCATGTATGTTCAATGCTTGAAGTAAAACATGCTTGTTAATCAGATATATTATATAGAAAATAATACACATGAAGGAGAAGACCATAATCATACACAAAGAACTAATTACTCAGAATCCAAGGCATGTCACCCCCTTAGAAGGTGATTGAGGTACCTACCCCTCAACGTGGTAATACGGGCATGTCACCCCCTTAGAAGGTGATTGAGGTACCTACCCCTCAACGTGGTAATACGGGCATGTCACCCCCTGCTAAGTTCGTTAAATTACAAAAACCTCAATATAATAGTATGGGCATGTCACCCACGAAAGAGTTGGTCAAGATACATACCCCTCGACGTGGTAGTATGGCATGTCACACCCCAACGAAGTGGCCAAGGTACATACCCCTTGACATGGTAGCACAAGCATATAACTCCCTGATGATGTGGTTAAGGTATATACCCCTCACTGTGGTACTATGGGCATATCACTCCCTGACAAGGTGGTCAAGGCATGTTGCCCCCTCAACAAGGTGATTTGGGCATGTCATCTCCAAACAAGGTGTGAGCAACTTGCAACACTATAGATACTTTCATGAATTCAACACATACATACAATCCCTTAGAAATCATAAAGTCCCTTGACTTATAAACCATGAATTAGATCATAAAATACTCAAGAATCTTTATCAAGATATTTTATCAAACACTTGATTGGTGAACAACGCTAGTTCAAAATCATGCGATTCAAGAGTGAAATTATGTGAGAAAACTTAATGTAAATCAACCCACCAACTCATAGTAAACCCCTAATGTAATACATTGAAATCCATCATAAAATCTCATAATACTTCATAGTTTCATAGCCCAAAACATGCATATTCACAACAAACAAACCAGCTCATAATAGAATCTTGAAATAGGTAGACATGTGTTTCCAATCCACATTTCTTAAAATCCAAACATAATTTATAATCATAATTCATAATAAGTAATACCCATAAGTAATACAACTTAGGAACATGCAATTTTCATAAAAAGGAAGGTTGGACACCATGGGTGAAAGGACCCAATGGTTGAAACCGACATACCTCAAATTGGTGGATTTCCTTTATGTAGATTTGAAGATAACTTGAAGCTTGAATGAAGTTTTTGAGATCCGATATTAAGCTTGCTACACTTGAATTTAGAGAAAATATCTGGTTAAGTGTTAGAGAGGGTTTTGAAGTATTTTTTGAGTGATATAGAGTAGAAAAATGGCTAATATAGGTGTTTTCACACATATGTAGGCATGGGGCTAAGACCCCAATATCTTAGGTTGAACAAGACAAATTAAGGAAGTTCTAATACACCTCCGTGTCGTGGAGGCATTGGGATGCCTTCTCTTTTTTGAAACTTTTGTGAAAATAAAATTTCACTACGGGTCCTCTAAAATCGTGGTAATACCTATGTCCCACTCAATTTTGCCCCCTGATCAAGAAGATGAAGTCCAATTTTCAATATCATGCATGAATTTTGAGATATATGGAAATTGCGATTATGGGCTTTTCCGAGGAATATTTTCAGGGAGTTTTTAGGTCGTTTTAGTATGTTATAGGATTTTATTTAATTATTTAGTTTTATTTGTTTAAAAGTCCAAAATTACAAAAATAATTTTCTTTTCATTTTTTTTATATTAAATTAGTTTTTTTGATTCTTTGATTTTTCGTTTTTATTAGAGCATACTTCACCAACCCCTTGGTTTTTCTTTTTGATTTTTTTCCTAGGGGGAGCCCATTGAACCAAATTTTTGTAAAAAAAAACTTAGTAGTTTCTATTTTTAGTATTTTGTTTTATTTTTGGAGAGAAAAGAAAAGACTTTTTAACTTGGTTGATAGAAATAAATTAGGCATGATTTTGATTAGTATTCTTTGTGAGTGCTTGAGCAGAAAATTAAAATAGACTTTTTGCACCTAGACTCATAGTTGTGACTTTGTATATAACTTATTTTTATTTTACGAGTTTGTTATGATCATGTCTATCTTAAAAGAAGAATTGATCCATCTTTATTGTGACTTGTGCCATGTGTGACAAGTTTATTTACATATATTCCATATTTTACATCTTAGTCTAGAACTTGCCCGTCATGTTATTGTAGCAAAATAAAAAGTTCCTGCTTGTTTAGCAAATGATAATAGGCTTTCTTTTATTTGTCTTGTAAAATTTTGTCTTTTCAGATATCATATCGCTAGTAACCCTTTTGAGCCTAAAATAGGCCCTTTCATTTTATTATCCAAATTTACCTTCCCACTATTTTGGCCTTAGTCCCTCTTTGGATATTGTGCACCTCGACATAGGCAAGACACCTAATTTCAGAGTGCCTACTATAAGTGACGCTTGTTCATCATAGGACATTATCCACCTAAACTCAAGAAAAATGATAAGCTGTGGGTAGCTATTGGAAAGAAAAGTGAAAATAATGGGATATAAAAAGAAGAGGAGAAAAGAAAAAATGATGATTGAAGTATTCTGAATATAAAGAAAATTACTTAAATAATTGGAGAGAGGGTGAAAAAGAAAGAAAGTGAAAAAAAATGGTGATGAAATTCAACATAAATAAATAAATAAAAAAGGGTGTGCAAATTGTCTAAGGAATTTTAATTCACTAATATATAATTTCTTATCCATCCCCTAGCCAATATTGCAATCCATTAAAGTACTATTTGATTTTATTCAAGCATGCTTAATTAGTGGAGATGTACATAATGGGCAAGCCTACGGTTCTTTGTGCATACATCTGAATACTTTCATTAGTGTTAGAGTTGTTCTTTGATTCTATGTCCTTGATCTATATTTAATTCTTTAAATTGAGTGTATGACCTATTTCTTCTTGAAAAGGCACTTGTTTCACGATAGATAGGTTATTTTATTAGCTTTCTTTGATGGAGTAGGTGAACAAGCTTAATTTGATGAGTTAAAGTCCTTCTTTGAGGCAAGAATTTTAGAAGTTTAATTTTGTTTAATATCTTGCATAATGATCAAAAAGTTTACTAAGTGTTGTAAATTGTTTTATGGCTTAAGTTATTTGTATTAACCAAAGTGTTGGCATTCCTAGGTTATTCTTTTGAAGATGAGCTTTAATGTTTTTTCGAGGATGAACAAAAGTTTAACTGAGAGGCTAAAAATAACTATATTTAATCATATTTACCTCATTATTAAGTTTTTATTTTTTATTTTTGAGCATAAATTTTATGAATTCTACTAAATTATGTATTTTATTTGTAGGATTAAATTGACACAAAGATGAAGAAATTTGAAGTTAAAACGAATTAAAAATAAAAAATTACAGAAGACAAATCAAGCAGATAGCTTAATAGATTAAAGATAATAAAATAATAAAAAGATAAGCAGCAGTACAATTGCAATTTGAGTTTCAAATTATTACTACTGCCATGTAGCAGTCAAGGAAGATAGGAGCAGCAATTTTAAGGCGACGGACAAGGAAAAATCTAATTTCCTTTCTGTCTTGGGTTTCTAGTTTGTTTTGGACTTGATTATTTTTCTTATTATATAAATAGTCTTTAAAAATAATTTTTTCACATTTAACTCAATCTAAGTTTTAGAATTTTATAGCTTAGAAATTATGGAAGAGTCATCGTGGAGAGTAAAGAATTTTGATTTATTCTTTTCTTCCCCTCTTATTATTTATTTGTATTTTTGACTATTGGAAGATTATTTTTCTGTTGTTCTTGAATTTTTATGATTCGTGCAAGTAAGTTTATTTTTATAAATTTTAATTGTGTTTTTCCAATAATAACGAGTAGCTAAATTTAATGACTAGGACTGTGGGAACCATGATGGATTAACAAAGTAAGTTAATGTAAAACATGATTCTTGCATAAATTTTATGCATTGTATTAATTGATTCTCTTCGTATTAACTATTTTCTATTGGTGGCCAACATTAATACTCGCCTAGTTTTACTGACTGGACAAAGATAGTAATGAATAGGAAAATAGATTAGTTAATAGGATCAGCTGATGTGTTCTTGGCTAATTAACCAAACTGTGCCAAGGGGAGGTTGTATTGGGACTAATAGGTAAGGGTTAGTAATTTACACTATGGGTATAGGTCAAGTCACATAGTGACTTTGGCCTCTGACTTTTGACAAAAGCGTTTGATGAACTTAACTTACTGTTCTGGATGCTAAATATTGAAAAAGATCACTAACACATTATTCTTGCTAAGTTATAAAATCATGCGAACACATTCCTTATTACTTCTATTTATCTTGATAAAAATAAATATTAAATTGTAACCTATTATTACTATTATTATTATTATTATTATTATTATTATTATTGTTGTTGTTGTTGTTGTTTTTTTCTATTTTCTTAAATCAAAATCCCCCAATTTTGATATCAACTATCAAGTTAAATTTTTTACTATTGACAATATTTTTCCATAATCCCAATGAAATCGACCTCGACTCACAGTTGGGCAAACATATTGCAAATGACCATTTATACTTTGACAGGTATATTTTGGACTTTACCGAAAAATAGTGTATCAGTATAGATTAAATCCAATGGCTATGGAAGTGACTGGAGCTATTGTGCTGCCACCACTACCGATAGACACAAAGTTCACAGTCTCAAGTGGGTTACTTCGGATGCAGTAAAACTGTGGGCTATTTTCGGGCTTACTATCAGAGGATCCTCATAGCCAGCTACACTGAAACACCCCTCAATGTAGCTCAAAAAGATCCAATGATGTATTATTTTTTAATATCTCAAAATTCGTGTGGAATTTTACAAATCTGACATCATATTATTATTCAAAAGGCAAAATTATGTGGGATAATTATTACATATAAGGTATATTTTATCGGTGCCAAATTAATATTTTTTTGATGAAATTTCACAATCAATTATTGTCTGCATCGTGGCCGCAATGCGAACTACACCGGTCTTAGGTCAAATGTCTCTTTTTCACTCAAGGACAATTGGGTAATTACCCACTATCTATATGCATGGGAAAACCTTCATTCATGGCCTTTTTTAGACCTAAAACTCACGAAAAACACTCTCAAATTCCTCTTTAATCTTCACCAAATCCTCTATGCATTCTCTAGATTTTCAGGAAGTCTTGTTGGAATTAAAGAACCCAAGTGAAATCCAAATCTTCTTCAAGTTCCATTCAAGAAAATTTCAAGTTTAAGATATGTGGGTTTTGATTGTGGAGACCTTTTCCTTAATAAGCTCAACTATTCCTCTCCTTCTTTGTGATTCCTTTTAAGTTATGATAACTCATCATGATTTATATGAACTCATTCTTTACAAAGTGAAGAATATGACTACCATTTTATGACCTATGATGCATATTGAGTTGAAATTCATGACTTTCTAGTTCGAGTTTTGCAAGAACCATGTTGGGTTGATTTGAATGATTCCAAATGTTTATATTATTGATTTATTAATGTTTGTTAGCCCATATTATTGTGAAAAAAATGTTTCATTCCATGAGAAGAATATTATGTCTTAAATTACCACATTATGGAAGTTAGAGTTTTAGAGAAAAGATATGCGCTCCTTAAACTTTCGTTTAAATTGGTGAATCTTACTACTCTTAAACATGAGTAGCTAGTAACTTTCATGATTCCATGAATAATTATGAGTTCTCATTACTTAGGGAATTTTGGGATATGAAGTGGATGGATGGTTACTTCATTTACTTATACGCATACTTCCTCTATTATTATTGTATATAATTTAAGTCTAAACCACACAAATTTCATAAATTGTGTGTTGACTCATGTACCTCATTAATTCCATGTAATGGGGTTTGCAAATTAATTTGTGGGTTACTTCAAGTATGGGTTGGGTGTCATGGACACATATAGATATACATATTTCCTTCAAGTTTCAAAAATATGAACGTTACTTTTGCATGTATTGGCAAGAAAAGTGTTTTTTATGATAAAATTATGGGCTCCCAAGCATGTATCAAACTCATGAAAGGTTTCTACGATTTGCAAGTGATAAGTTGAGCCCAATTTCAAGATTATACCCTCTTGTGCGTCATTCATGTCAAGTTGAGGTATCAAGCATGATTACTATTTTCACCCTCATGTTCAAGTTAACCTCACTAGAGGTCAAGCAAGTAAATGAGCTACTCATTCCATGTTATCATGTCCTTTACAAGTTGTTCATGATATGACTCTATGACCTGTGATTTTCCTTCTCTTGTGAGCTACTACCTAGCACCGAGTAGACTAGAGGAGATTATCCGAGTCCCAAAACTGAATGCCACCATAGGTAAAGTAATTAGAGGCAATTACACAAATGACTAAGAGGCGAGTACCCTAAATATGAGGGCTTGAGCGAGTACGAGAGTCTAGGCTTGAGGCGAGTACCTGAGTCCAAGAACTAGAGGCTAGTACCTAGTTCACTTGAGTCTTAGGAGTTCCACTTAGGCATTAAGAGGTTCACCTTGGCAAGTGACTTCCCCCTTTCTTCTTGTGTAGGGGAATATCGGGACTCCATGGATTAGCTCACATGGTTTATGTCGGTTATGCTCTCTCTCACTATCTTTTATGAATTCCCCAAAAACTTTAAGCTTTGTATCACTCTTGATCTATGCTTTTCTTATATATGCTCATGTCTCCCTTATGTCCCCAATATATTCCCTTATGATGATTATGATAGTTCCTTATTATTATGTCCAAATATGCTTACTACTATTGATGGTGTTTTAGATTCATATAACTCATCGTTTTAAGAACTCAAATGATTTCATCGCCTATGTTTAAGCTCTAGTCTTGTTCCCAATAAGGTCCCTTATGATAAATTTATATGGTTCCTTTATATCATGTCCAAAGGTGATTTAAAGTTCCTATGTGAAACGACCCTAAAAAGTGCCTCGAAATTGTCTAGAATCGTAATTTTCATATATATTAAAATTCATGTGTGATATCAAAAATCTAACTTCATATTCTTGTTTAGGGGTCGAAACTGAGTGAGGGATGGGTCTAACCATGATTTAAGCAACCGTAGTAAAATTTGAAAATAATAAAAATATGATTTCTAGAAATGATCTGTGTCATGCGGTTCTATGCATTTTTGTGGCAAGTTTTCTATCTCGATCCATGACTTTTGGGTCTTAGGACTAACTATCCTCATGTATAAAAATACCTAGACTTAACCTTATTTCAATCTCATATCATTCAAGACATTCCAAAATACTCTTTCAAACACTTAGACAATATTTCATCTCCAAATTTCAATTTCCAAAACGCATCCGGATCTTAAGGTTCTCATTCAAGCTTCAAGTCTACATTTCCAATCCTCTTCAAAGACTCTCCAAATCTTAGGTATGTGGGTTTGTTTCGTGGGTTCCTTTCATCCATGACACCTAAGCTTTATTTTACCTAACATTGCATGATTTAACATTGATTTACTCATAGGTCTTATCTATTATGAATTTCACTGCACACTATGTTGGGATTTCATGTAATTGTGATTGTTTTAGCATGTTTTGAGCCATGAATCTAAGATCTATTATAAGGTTTGATAAAGGGTTTTGATGTATATTGCTTGAGGGTTCTACCAAGTATGTATTAATGGTTTTATATTGAATTTCCTACCATGAATCCACTCTTGAATTACATGGTCTTACACAAGAACTGCACACCCACCAAGTCTTTCATAAAATGTCCAATTGATGTATTTCGAGGAATTGAAGGTTTAATGCATATTTTATGGGTTGAATGACTTTATGATGTTGAAAGAAATGTATGTATTTGATATTATCTCTATAGTGTTAGGAGTTAACTAAGCCTCACTTGTGGGGTTGTAAGCCCAAGTAAACTTGTTAAGGCATTTGTACCTTGATTGCTATACTTGGGAGGTGGTAGGCTTGTGCAACCCTATTGAGGCATTTCTCCCTTAATAACCTTGTTGGGGGTTTGTACCTCATCAACCTTGTTGTGGGGTTTGTACCTCATCAACCACGTTTAGGGGTTTGTACCTTATCAATCGATTGAGGGGTTCGTAACTCATTCACCTCTCCAAGGGGGCAGTAGGCCTTGGATGTTCAATAATGATGGTTACTCCTTACACATGTATTATATTCTATATAAGGCATAATTTCACTTCAAGAATCATTCATACATGTCATATTGTTATATGTTACTCATTGCCTATGTTATGCATTTCGATTATGTTACTTATATCTTGTTGAATTGCATCCTACATACTTAGTACGTTAAAATATACTAATGTATAGGCTATGACTACATGATGTCACCATGTAAGATCTGGAGCCCCACTTAAGCATCCGCCTCCACGTGGCTAGTATGATTTCTTCTAAGCTTGTTTCTGAGTCCTCCATTTTGGGGATGACATTTGTGATCATGCTATGTTCTAAAACTATCTTTCTTTTATGTATGTATTAACTATGAGGGTGAGTCTAGTTGCTTGTCTTGGCCCTCGCTAAGTTCTGTGGTTAGAGGTGTTGTTGGACATGTTATGTAATATGTTAGAAGCCTTGACTATCTTGTTCTTGATATTTATGTTACGAAGTTTCCTGTTAGTCACTTTTGCTATTATTTCTAATATATTATGTCATTTACTTGCTTCTGCAACCAATAATGTGTAATGATATGTTAAGAGACATGCTTAGGGTCCCTTCGGGATCCCATGTGCCATGTCACATCTAGGCCATAGTCTTGGGTCATGACAAACTTATTATCAGAGCACTAGTTTGTTAATGGTCCTCGGCATCCAACAAACCACATCAATTAGAGTTTTATTCATGGTTGTGTTGTGCACCACAACTATGAGCAAGAGGCTATGAGTCATTTAGGAAATGTTTCCTTCTTCTTACTCTATGTCATGCTGTAGAAGTTAGAGTAAGCTTTTCCCCCTTAACAATTGTTCTTTGCTATTCTACACCATGCCTAACATAAGAGGAAGAAGAGCCCGCACACCCGAGGAGCAACCGGCTCATGGTGAGCTATGGGATGCTCTTACTTTGCTTACACAAGTTGTGGCTAACCAACCCAACCAAAGGGCGTGAGCTCCTCATAGTCCTACACTAGCATCTCTTTTGAGAGACTTCATAAGGATGAAACCCCTAGAATTCTGTGGGTCAAAAGTGAATGAGGATGCTCATAAAAGGGTTGCCAATGATTTTCCAAGGGCCCAAGGTGCTGGGGATGTGGTTCCTAACTTAGGGTGTTCGAAATGTGGTAAGGGTCATAGTGGCCCCTGCTTCAGGGATACTAATGCTTGTTGTGGTTGTGAGGAAGTTGAGGATAATGTGTTAGATT